>PVKC010015539.1:0-21414 GCA_004027635.1 Crocidura indochinensis
AGAGAGAGACACTCCTCTGTGGTCTGTGAGCATATAGAAAGCAGAACTTTTCACCACTACCAAACTTCCAGGCTGATCACAAAACCAGGAGCTCTGGGTCTGTGGATATGAACCCACACATACCCAACTCAAGGGTACAGGTGGTTGACTGCATGAGTGTAGAATAGAAAACTACAGGTCTCAGACTTCTAGTGGGTTTGGGGAGGAGCATCTGCTTTGCATGAAGTAGACCCTGTTTCCATCCCCAGCACCTCATGGCTCCCTAAGCGCTGCCAGGAATAATACCCTGTCCTCTCCCCAAAAATACTTGTTCTGAGTCTGCATGGACCCAACAACAGTGAATATTATCCCACCATCAGGAGCGGGAGAGATGTCCTGAGAACCAGGACATCGAGGAGACAAACCACAGAGCATGATGCCAATTTTGAAGAACTCATTAGAAAAGAGTAAAAATGCCATTATGCCACTAAGAGGAGTCCCTGGGCCCATCAAATAAGGGGCTGAAGGCGGGTACCTGGTTATTGTTGACAGGTACAGAGTTTTGGTTTTGCAAGTTGGAGTGTTGAGAGAGCTGTGAGATGTTGGTGGTGATTCTGTTGGACTCAGAACCACCCAAGTGGTTCAAAACACTGGGGATGTTATATTGCCTGTTCTGTGTCTTTTCCTGCCATTAAAAATTAAATTGGAACTAAAGATCACCCCCTGCAAGTTTGAGGCCTTGGAGGAAATGTAGCCTGTGTGTGCTGGAAAGCTCTGGTGAATTCAATCTGCTCTTGGTCTGCTTCTTTCTGAGAAGGTGAGGTCCTCAGCTGGGGAGATTGAATGAACCAAGCTGAGAGCTTTCAGAACTAATAGAGCAAGTATTCAAGGGTGTACCAAGCTGATAACTTTTTCTACAAACTTGACCAAATCTTCATAGTATGGAGTGGTGACAGCAGGTACAAGACAAAGGGTTGGTGCACACACATTGCATAGTGAGGATCGAGTGCAGACCTCTATTCCAGGCACTGCCTGGCCTCCCCAGCACTTAGGACATAGCCCTGGACACCCCAAAAGTGTCATCACATGGTTGATCCCAAACACTGAAGGGTTGAGTATTGTCTTCTCTCTATGGCTTGGGAGAACCCCTTCCAAGAAAGCACAAAGCAGCAAAATACTAGCAGTACCACCTGCCCCAGGCTGCTAGGCCCTCCTCTTTTTGCCTGGTGGGAAGTTCAAGAAAGGAATTCCCTTTATTCTGATGTTGGATTGTTCCTCAGTTTCCCCCATCCCTCACCCTGATATGGAGGCATTAGTATTGTGACCTCAGAGCTAAACCAGTTAAGATCCAGAGGGGTTAGTTAAGTTGTCCAGGGTTACACAGTAACAGCTTGGATCAGAATCCAGCAATAAAACCATTTGCTCACTAAGAACATCCATTGTGGTAGGCCCTGGAAGTAGACACACACACACACACACACACACACACACACACACACACACACTTACACTTTCCTTCTTGCTCTTTGATTTGCAGGACCCGTGTTTCTGCTGTCTTGCTCCTGCGTACCTTGCCCCCTCACCCCATGAAATGTAGTTCCCTGCATGCTAGCCAGGACCTCCATGAACACAACCTCTGCAGGGCTTAGCCCAATGTTCCATTCCCTGGCATCCCATATGTTCTCCCAAGCCAGGAGCTATTTCTGAACACATAGCCAGGAGTAACCCCTGAGTGTCACCAGGTGTGGCCCAAAAAATCAGAAAAAAAAATCTATCAGACAAAGTAACATGCTCTGGTAGCCAGCTTTGGGTTTAGTCTAGTGGAACAGGTACCAGAACCCAAATAACTCTCCTGGGTAGCTGCAGAGTAGTGAGAGATTCTTCCCAGTGCTGGGCAGTTATGAAGAATCTCTGAGAAACTCCAAGCCAGGAGCCATCTCAGTCTGGGTAGATGGAGAGAGTGGCTAGGTGCTGCCTTCCTAGGGAAGGAGAGAATGTATTAAACTCAAGAGTCTAGCTCTGCATCTGTAAAAGAGGACTATGACCTTCATCACAGGCTGTTGGACCTAGTAAATAGCCTAGTAAATAGTCTCTGAAAGCCTTTAGTGTGGACTCAAGTGTAGTCAGCATTCAGCTGACCGAAGATCAGAGTCATCCTTTCAATCCTTAGCAAATATTTCTTAGGATTCATGGGTACCAATGATTATTCAGTGTCCAGATATCACATGTAGGATCAGAAGCTTCCCAGCACTGCTTGGGATCAGTGTCTCTGATCCAGGGACACTGGTGGAGATACTGGAGACACTTCCCTTATGCACTGTCAACTGTTCTTCTTAGTACTAACAACAGGTTCAAGAGGATTGTGTGTGCTACCCTATGGTCAGAGAGGCCAGCAGTGCCTGGCAGAGAAAATGGCCAGCATCAGAAGTGGAGAATACAGACTAAGCATTCAATTCAAGTGCCTTCTGACATTTCCCATCTGTGTAATGAGAATGTTGGTAAGAATGTACATATGAAACCATGGGATTCAGTGAGACATTAGTACAGTCACCACGACGGGCTCTCAGGACATGGGAAGTGAATGTCATTTCCATAAGCAAGTCCTGGATTAGAACTCCTGGACTTACTGTGTTTCTCTTATTGTGGCAGTGCTGGCTTGAGTCAGATCCATCAGGTTAAAACTCTGGCACCAATAAGAAGAGGAAGATAGCTTCTTCCAAATAGGCTTTCCTGTTTGAAAATCAGAAAGTTTACCTGTTCCCACTTACATTCATGTTCTATCATGAGGAGATAAGAATTTTGCAAATGGCAAAGTCTAAAGTTTTATTTATGAGAGACAACCAAGTGAAACTATGAAGTTAGGATACAGTTTCAAGATAATTTTTAAAATTCGATGAAACATATCTAGGTCAATCTGCCTATATGTATAGACATGGAAAACATCCAAAGAAAATGCCTCTGAGATGAGAGTCAGGGACTTTTACTTTTTATTTTAAGCCCTCTGTGTTGTTTGAATGCTCATTTTTAAGCTTGTCTTCCTGGTGTCACTGAAAATTCAAGCTATGTTGTGATGACCGTGGAGTTTCTAGCAGATTGCTGGGAACTTCAGACTATGAATTTTTGTCCAGGCTCTATGGTGGAAGTGAAAAAGCACCTCACTTCTCCACCTATGACCTCAGTATTTTCACCTGTTGGAGGGGGAGGCCCACCCTTTCTACTGCCTTTTCAAAGGTATGGGAAAATGAAGAAGTGATTCGTATGAAAAATGAAAATGTGGGACCCGGGAGATAGCATGGAGGTAAGGTGTTTACCTTTCATGCAAAAGGTCATCAGTTCGAATCTCGGTGCCCCATATGGTCCCCCGTGCCTGCCAGGAGCAATTTCTGAGCATGGAGCCAGTAGTAACCCCTGAGCACTGCCGGGTGTGACCCCCTCCCAAAAAAAAAGAAAAAGAAAAATGAAAATGTGTTAGGGGCCAGAGAGATATCATGGAGGTAAGGCATTTGCCTTGCATGCAGAAGGATGGTGGTTCAAATCCTGATATCCCATATGGTCCCCTGAGTCTACCAGGAGCGATTTCTGAGCATAGAGCCAGGAGTAATTCCTGAAGCACTGGGTGTGGCCCCCAAACCAAAAAAATAAATAAAAGAAAAAGAAAGTGTGGTGATATGATATGTAGCAGAAAGAGGCATGCAGCTAAACCCCTGAAATCCCGTAACACTGTATACCAATGATAAATCAATAAATGATTCAAAAATCAATCAATAAAGGCAAACCCCAAATCTCCTGAAACTATACCAAGAGCTCAAAGCTAAAATCCAAAGGTCCTGTTGCCACCCACAGCTTGAAGACAATGGGAAATGACCATGTTTGTACTATGGTTCTCCATTGACAGTGCCTGCCTAGCTCCCACCCTCCTGATCATGCTACCTGAACCTGCCCAGGTACCATCCGCTCATCTACAGCATCTCAGCCTTCCCAGGTCTCTTCTCATTCATCTACAGCACTTAGCCCTGCCCAAGCCCCTCCAGACTACAGGAAAAAAAAATTTATAAGCACAGATCGTGCTTATAAGAAGCAAACGTTCAGCATGAATGTCCTTCCTCTGAGTCATGCTGTCTGTTGAGGGAGAGGAAGCTCAGCTCAGAAAGTGACTTGATTCCCCTCCTTCAAAAACCATCTATACACTCCACCCAGCTCCTCATTCTGGGGGAGGCCTCCCCTGAAGCTGGCCATGAGCACCAGGTCCATTTTTCTGCCTTCCCTCGAGCACCGACTGTTTGGTATTCAGCCTGCACTCCCTTGCCTGTCTCCCGTGGAAAAGTCTCTCTTTGACCTCTCAGTATCTAAGTTGCCTTTGTGGGGGGTGGGGGGGGGAGGGAAGGGAGAGTAAGAGCATCTCAGCGTTTACCCAATTAGTGGTAATTAGAAGGCAAGGCCGGGGTGCTCTCCTCACAGCTGCTCAGAAGGACAGAGAAGGCTCGCCAGTCGCTGCTAAATGGCTTTGGACACACTGTCTAGAGCTCTGCCAGCTCCCCACCCATGCTATGCAGCGGGTTTGTTCTCCTGCTCTTCAGGATGGCTTCCCCCAGACCCCACTTGGGATTTGTCCTTGAATCTGGTTTCCCAAATTGTTTCCATGGACCAAGTCTACCATGCAGGCCTGGTTCCTATGATAACAGAGGCCTGCCTTCACCCCGAAGAGGGCGGAGCTCCATCACCAGCCACGCCGCCCGGGGGGCATTCTGCACTTTGGGCCCTAGTTCCCCAGCTGACTGTAAGCACTGGACTTCAGCACAGAGACCCCTGCCAGGCAGCCTGGCTGGCTTTTAACTCCTGCCTTCTCACCCAGGCTTGCCTCTAGAACCTCAATTTGGTAGCATCTCGAGAGGCCTGGCCCCCTCACAGCACTGACCTCAGAGGAGGAAGGGGAGAAGGCATTTTCATGAGGCCCATGGCCTCCCCTAACCCCAACATTAGGCACCAGCTGTTTGGTACTGTCCATCCTGCTCATGCTTATTAATGATTCTGATTAACCTCTATGGAGATCCATTATCTCGATGCCAGGGAAGATACTATTAATTCCCATCTGTGCTAGATTACTTACAGTTAGTGGTTGGTACTTTTCCATGGTCTCACAACACATCTTAATCAGATGGTGAGTGGGTTTAATTAGCCGAAGTATAGGTTTTATTTTTTTTTATTCATATAACTACTTAATCTAATGGAAGCCTATTATCTGTGGCTTTTTTTTCCCATGCATAATTATTGCTGTTTTTAACTGATGGTGCATCAGGGGTTGCAGCTACAATATGGCAGCTGGAACAAAGTCGCCTTTCCCCACAATGAAGGTTGAAAAAATGAGTTGTCAGGGAGGCATGCGATTTCATGTGTTTGCATGGAGATGTGAGATCCCCAGTGGAAGCGTCAAACTTCTGCCAATGGAAACCAAGCACAGGTCTCAGACAGACAACCCCTGTGCTTCACCACCGCTCAATGTCCTTCAGGAGCAGCTAGGAGAGAGATGTCTTTGTCAATCCAGCCGGATCATAAACTTCCCCAGGCCTTTCTTTTGTTTGACCTACTCCACTTCACTGGCTCTGTGTGCTTTCCATACTCCTGCATGACTCTTGCTCAGCTGAGATGGTGCGGGAGGTTTGGGCACTTGCAGAGAAAATCATTCATCTTGAAGGTGCCAATGAACCCGAAGTGCGCTCTGCAGAGGGAGGGATTTGCTTCCAGACTTGGAAGCCCATTTCTAGAAGAGATTACCAGAATCTCCCTTCTATGGTGGATTCTAAAGATTCAGTTAGCATTTGGGAGCAAGGGAGCTCCCCAAAATTCCAAAGAGTCTCCTATGGACCCAGAGAGCAGGAGAAAAGCAACCTGGCATCGGATCCAAAGCAGGACCTCATTCACTTGGGAGCAACTCTAGAACACTTGAACTTCCCAGGGATGGGCTGCTTTGGAGGGCCAGAAAGGCAGGACTAGGTAGCTAGCGAGCAAAGCTGACCTAGAATGGAAGGATTCTTGGGTTTATAAGCAAAGTTAGAGTACCTGGGGTCCACCTGAATGTGGAGCCTGATTTGCCTAAAGTACAAGGCCTCTGCTCCTCCCCACTTTATGCACTTGTGCCTCCCCTACACATCACCTCATGCTTCCTGTGCTATCCAGACCCCTTGGCTCCAGTCAGAGTAAGTCTGCATAGCTGGGTTCAAAGACTTATTTCCCCTCTTGCTTGTCTCTTCTAGTTAAGTTAGGTGACAGGGAAAAGAGGCCATGGAAAGGAACGGCGCCAGGCTTTCTGACTGTGCACTCCCGTGTTCCCAGGCCGGGAGACATGGTTTTCTTTTCCCGGCAGCCTTGCCTGGCTGCTGTGGGTGGTAGTATTAGGTTTATCCCTTCCCTTTGGTCTGCAAAAATGTTTGCACAGACACTTGTGTGCCTGACCCACAGTCAGCAGCAGACAGGGGCGGCGGATTCCTCTTGCAGTTTTACAGGGTGACGGATCAGATAATGTACACTTAGCGAGTGCACAAATAATGTGAATCAGGGTTGGCATAGTGCAGTGAGGTGTAAAAAAAGCAATTTGAATTGTTCTAGGGAAACGCCAGAGCCACTCTGACATGCTTCCTTGCTAGAATGTTACCCCCTGCCCTTCCAGAGGGCCAAGCTCCAGGCACTGGCCCGGAGTGGCCACAAGAGTGGCCCAGCACTGCAAACTCTTTCAGAGATAGGCAAGGGGAGGACATGAGTGACCCCGTGTACAGAGCTCTGACTTCTGCTAGAGGGATTAGTGAGACCAGTGTGGCAAGGAAAGGAGAGGAGAGAGGAGAGGCTGGACTGGAGTGGGGCACAGTGCCCATTGGGTAGGTAGAGAGGATATTGCCTTGGACCCCCAGAAGTTCAGGCAAACACTGCCTCCCATCACTCCTATGCCTCCTCTCCAACATATGAGGTAAGTTTCTAGATGCTTCCATAGGTTTTCCAAAGGAAGGGGCTGCTTCTCTTACGGAGCCACCTGTCCATTAGCCCACCAGATCCACCTCTGGAGTTCTGCCCATCCACTTGCATGGCAGTCCTGGGCATCCTTTGGTTTCTGCATTGCCATGAGTGTTTGGTCATGGCGGTCCTGCTGATGGGATATGAGCACCAATCCATATGTTTGCCTTGGTCCCCCAGCACCTTCAGCCTTGGTCCTCCTGCTGGTTGCCCTGAACCTGCCCAGTCCAGGTTTCATTATACTCTGGTTACAGGGCCAGACTCCCCAGTGGCTGTCAAAGCTGATTGGCCTCTGATGCCCCCATGACCTCTGGCCTCAGAGTCACACCTCCACCCCATAGAATGTCCTATCTGGAGCAGGAGACAGACTATCACAGTGATGCCTGCTGGGCTGCTTCTTCAGCTCCAGCTCCTGCCATATTCACCCTTCAGCTTCTCAGCTTCAGGAGACCTAGGTAAGACATGAAGAAGATGGCTGATGAAACAGTTGGGATTTCTTTTCCAATAGCAATGGGCAAATATTGCCAGCACCCTCCTTAGATAAGCTACGCTCCAACCTGACCCTCAGCATCTGGGGATTTCACCAACCTGGGTAAAGTGGGGGGAAAGCTCTTTATTGTTCCCCCATAAAAGCCTATGATGAACCTCGGGGAGTTTTCTGGGGCCCAGGAAGCAGAAAGGTTTGAGGATGATAGATCATCAGGCCGCCGGCAGCCCCAGCACGCCTGACCTCTGTGTGGCCAGGCAGGAAGCCCAGCCCAGATTAAGAACCCAAACAAAAGGGAAGGTAGGACAGGCCTGGGGACAGGCAGCCTGCTGAGGGACTGGCTGAGGCCTCCAGATTTTTTTCCCAGGAAAGCTGGGGACGCATTTCATGTTGTCTTTGCATAAATTTGCCTGCTGATTTGCATACATTTGCATTTTTCTTCAAAACACCCAAACTCCCAGAATATAAAATAAAATGCGATTAATTAATTAATTGGTCTGACGGATGGTAAATGTAGCCATACTAAAAATACCAGCTTGGCAAAGGGACACATGTTGGGGGGTTGCGCCCCCAAGGTGGGATGGAGCAAGGGATTTGGTACGGCTTGTTCTGAAGTTGTCTTCTCCCAACTTCTAGCTCTCAGAAGAAGGTTCAAACCCTGAGGCCTGAGTTTTGGGCCCCAGCACAGGTTTGTTGTGCGAGACTAGTGGCAGTTCCAGTAAACCAATGGCTCAGTAAATGAATGGCTGACTGCCACTGAGGACCAGAGTCAGTTGGGTCAGAGAACTTGGAGTCAGAAGAGCTTCCCTGACTAATACTGAGGGCCTGGGCTGGGAAAGCATCTGGGAGCAAGGCTGGAGTCCGTTCTGAGCTCATAGCACTGTCCCAACTCATTGACGGTGGACTCCTGGGTCTGAGCAGGGTTGAATACTGGCTCCCCTCCCTTCACCCCAACTTTAAATTGGACACCTGACTAAAATGAAGGAGAAACTGAAGAAGCAATTGGGACTTCTCCATTATCCCAAAGAAAAGGGTGTTAAGACACAAGTGTCCCCATGGTGTTCCAGAGTTAATGGCATATGTTTGGGAGGGAGAACACCAGGAGAAGACCAGGCCAGCAAAGGTCAGTCTGGTCATGTTCTGATACTCATGCCAATGCTCTCTCTTTTTTTTTTTACTGACTTTGTTTATTTTTTACAAAAGCCCCAAGACTTGGATATCAGTGTTCCCATTTTATAGATGAGCATAAGAGAAATTACTGATTTGCTGAAGCTCTCAAACTAGAGAAGTTTTAGAACTTAGAACATAGAGGCAGATCCATGCAGTTCCAAATCCTCTGCTCATTTTACTAATTTGCGGGGGAGCACAAATTGGGGGAGGGGGGAATAGTAAGGGCAGAGGTCCAGAAAAGGGAAAGAACAGACTTGGGGAGAGGAGGAGGCAGGAAATGGAAAGCTGTGCACACAGGACATTAAGTGGTTGGTTTGCAAAACACACAAAAAGCACAAAGTAGACTTTGAGGAGGTTTTAGACAATAACTCAACTCAACTCCATTTGGCACAATACGGGTGTGCCTGCCCACTGCTCGCAATATTCATTCTCCAAAGAGGAAATAGCATGTGGATTAGTGGTATCGCTAATTCCCTGTATTGCTCCACTGGGCTCCCTTTCCCTCATCTTGCCTTTCTTGCCCACTCCTCTTGCTCCTTCTTTCCAGGCTGGAACTGAGACAGATTCTCCACGAAAACACTGCAGAGGAGAAATAGTCTTGTCTAACCAAGCAACCTCTCACCACTAGATCTAGGTCCACTTCCAGCTACCTTCCCTGAGAACCATCTAGGACACTTGGGATAACTATTGTCATTTTTCTGGCAACAAAGAGATTTTTCCAGCCCAATGTCCTCCTGTTCCCAATGGGAGCAGGAATGAAGCATGCCCTTTTCTTTATTTATTTTGGTTTGGAGTCTGTCACATGTGGTGAGGATTTCAGGGATCACTCCTGGCAGTGCTCAAGGGATCAAAATGGGTACAAAGGATCAAACTCAGGCTGGTCACATGCAAGGAAGTGCCCTACCAATGTGCCATCACTCCAGTCCTTCCTCCAAAAAGCCTCTTTTTTTGTTAGAGCCACAGCCAGATGTTCTTACACTTTAGTCCTGGCTCTAGGCTCAGGGATTTTTGCTTTGCAGAGCTCAAGGGACCAGATGGTTTGCTGAGGACTGAATCCAGGACAATACCTTACCTACCATACAATCACTCTGGCCCAGAAAAATGGTCTTTTAGTTTGGGGGGGTGTGGTTTGAGCTTTGGGACTGCACTCAGTGGTGCTTAAGGCTGACTCCTAGATCTGCACGCAGGAATCACTCCTAGAGGTGCTATGGGACTATTTGGGATGCCGAGGATCAAACTTGGATTAGCTGTATGCAAGGCAAACGCCTTACCCACAGTTCTATTGCTCTAGCCCAAATGTGCCCTTTGAAAGGTCAGCCCAACCTGACCACATGCTGCAACACCTTAAGTTAAACCTGACAGCTTTTTCCCAGCCAAATCTCTGATGGATATGGATGGCATCCAAAACAAGCTTTCCATACACCTATGTGAGGTGTATGAAACAAGGAACAGGCAATACGTTCCATTTGGAACATCCTGAAAAAAGATCAGAGGACTAGCTCTGGCCAATCCTCCAATTCCAATCTTCCTCTTTCTGTGTGGATGATCTTGCTGAGGTCAGCCCACTTCCTCACTCCTACAAGGTCAGCCCCTTCTCCAATCCTGTGTCAAGAGTGGGTCACAGAACCTCACTCCTCTCTTCTCTGTCCAAAAGAAAAGGTGCATTGGAAAAAAGTGGCTTAGCAATGCAGAGCAAATACTGAAGGATGAAACACCGGGTTTTTCTTTTCTCCCACCTGCTCAGAAACTCTAACTCAAGCCCAGGTCCTGTGTTCATGAAGCATGAGAAATACCACCCTCACCCTCACCCAGCCCTTAACAGGGGGATACCAGGATCTCTCAGAGAGGTGGGTTTTCACTGCCCTGTTTGTGGTGTTTCAAAAAGGGGCTTTGCATTAGTATTTTACTTTTTGGGGGGATCACACTCAGTAGTACACAGGCATTACTTTTTACTGTATGCTCAGAATTCACATCTGGCAGGTTCAGGGGGCCATATGGGATGCTAGGTATTGCAAATGCCCTACCCACTGTGTTATCACTCTTTCTTTACTTTTCTTTCTTCCTCTTCTTCTTCTTTTTCTTCCTTCTTCTTCTTCCTCCTCCTCTTCTTCTTCCTCCTCCTCCTCCTCCTCCTCCTCCTTCTTCTCCTTCTCCTTCTTCTCCTTCTTCTTCTTCTTCTTCTTCTTCTTCTTCTTCTTCTTCTTCTTCTTCTTCTTCTTCTTCTTCTTCTTCTTCCTCCTCCTCCTCCTCCTTCTTCTTCCTCCTTGATATGTCTTGAAAACAAGCAAGGGGTGGGGAAGGAGGGAGTTGAGGAGTATTAGTGGTAAAAATGTTGCACTGGTGAAAGGAGGTGTGTTCTTTTTTTATAACTGAAACCCAACTACAAACATGTTTGTAAACATGGTACTTAAATAAAGTTATTAATTTAAAAAAATAAAAATAATTATAAATTACAAAAATAATAAGCTTTTTTTAAACTTAAAAAATAAAGACAAGTCATGATCAGAAATACCATTTTCAGGCTGCACTGTTAGGGGAACCACAGTAAAGCAGTATCCTAGAGATGAGAAAGTTCCTAGAAGTTCACTGCTCCAGCACTGAGACTGCCTTCTTTACAAAGTCCTCCTCCCTCCTTAAGCAATCAACACTAGGTACACATTATGTATCAATCTCCATGTTCAAAGCCATGTATACAACTTCTCTTTTTATTCCATTATAATAGGACCAACGAGATAATACAGAGGTTAAGGTATTTGCCTTGTATGTGGTCAGTGCTGAAACAATCCCCAATACCAAATGATTCCCTGAACTGTCAGGAGTAATCCTGGACTACAGAACCAGAAATAGCCCCTGAGCACCACCAGGTATGGACTAAAACCTCAAAAAAAATTTTAATAGTTTTAATTTAATCAGCAGAGTCACCTTCAAGGTAGTATACAATTCACCCCAATTTAACAATAAAGAAACCAAAGTTTATGACTGATTTAATAACTTCTCAATCTCTCTTTGGAGCCATTAATGGTCAGGAAGTTCTAGGAATCGTTGCAGTAAATACTTTCCTAATAGTTCATTCTTTCCTCATCTCCCATTCCATTCAGAGTGTCAAATGATTGGTAAGCCTAAAGTACCTTTCAGCGGCCCACATTTGGAGATAACTGAAAATCAATTTCTCAAATTCCTCCCATTAGTCAACCATGCCTCTGCCCCAGTACCCTCCACCCCTAAAAATGTTCATGTTGGTGGGAAGACCCTTAAGTAGGGTGATGGACAGAGCCATAGTCCCTTGAGACCTTCTTTGCTCTAGAATAACTCACCATTCCAACTTCAGGTATCTCTCTTTCTCAATATAGTCATTCCTGGCATCTTCAAAGAGAATGCTGGGAAGCAGGCTAGAATATTAACATGAGGCTCATGAAAGCTCGTGACTGCCCTCAGCATTGTAATTTCGTGTCCAATATGGGCTCCTGTTCTCACCAATTTTGTTTTCATTTCATCCACCGCCTATACTCATTGGACTTCTGCCAGGCTGCGGATAAAGTGGCAATACACACAGGCATCTGCCCTCTGCGAGTTGAGGTCAATGTGGGTTAACTAACCTCTACCAGTTGAATCAACTCCTCCTCCTACTCCAACATCACTAACCCACTATCAGACAGCTATAAGACTTCAAAGCAACAACAGTCATGTCACTTGGACAGGACAAAAATGGCACAGCCCCCACTAGGACATTAGAAAACTTCCAAATTTGCTTTGAAAATTGTTCTCTGCTGTTTCTGCACCAGACATAAATAAGGGTTTCCAGGGCCAGGACAGTGTGTCAGGTCAGAGTAGGCAAATTATATGGGTGGGGAAACAATGAATGAATAAATAAAATGGAATCAAGAGGCAGGGGCTGGAGCGGTGGCACAAACATCTTACTTTCTCCAGCTAGCCTAGAATGGACCTCGGTTTGATCTCGCCCCCCCACCACATCCCATATGGTCCCCCAAGCCAGGAGTGGTTTTGAACACATAGCCAGGAGTAACCCCTAGCTGTTACTGTGTGTGGCCCAAAAAAAAACAAAACAAACAAACAAACGAGGCAGGTTGGGGAAAGTTTTTCAGCTACCCAGTTGTCAGTCACAGTTACTCTTGAGCCAATGGCCTTATCTTACCAACTCATGCCCTCTCAAGTGCCTTCCCTGACCCATAGACACCTAAAGCTACCTCCCTCCTCTCTGCAGAAAGATGCTACAGATACTCCATTCTTCAGAAAGAGCCCCAATACCTCAGGGGTATCTGTGATGATGCCTGTCCCCCAAGTGCCCTCTGAGGAAACTTCAGATAATAGAAGCCAGTCTGCCTCTTCAGGAGCTAAAAAGCTTTGTTTGAAAGATGGCTCGAGAGTGGACAATATTTTTAAACACAGGAATGTGATGAATAATTAAGCAAAAACTTTTGTTTTCATGGAGAAATTTCCTCCAAATGCTGCATCAAGCAGGGTACTAAATTTGCCACAGGCAGTTACTGGCAAAAGAGAGAAGTTGTTTCTTCCAGCCCAGGAAAAGGGAATTCATATCAGACCCCCGGGCTATGCCTTCCATTTCAACACAGCCCACTGGTCCCAGTAGTAACATCATGAAACTCAGACAAGGTCTCCAAAGGTCATGATAGCATCTTTATTCCTGATGGAAATAGCAAGATCTCTTCCCCTTATAGCTCTCCCATGGATCATATTATTTGGAGCAACATCCTCACCCCCATTTTACAGAAAAACACATTGACTATCAGAGAGGTTAAGAAAGTGCTAAATATTTCACATCAAGGGGAAAAGGGAAGTAACTTTCTAAAGTGCTTTATTTAAAGGCCAGGATATAGGTTGGTAATTCCAATTGATCTCTCTTGGTTGATTATAAGTTTCATCCCCAAATATATATTCAAGTGAAATGCTTGATGGAGAGGCTAAAGCAGCAGTACAGTAGGGAGGTCACCTGCCTTGCACATGACAAACCCAGCATCTCATAAGGTCTCCGAAATCTGCAAGGAGTGATCTCTCAGGGCCAGGTATAAACCAGACATGGATGGGTTTGGCCCCCAAACAAAAGAGACCAAAACATATCAAATGCCTAACTGTTTATTTGTACTCTCTTCTCTGCCAACCCCAAAGCAATTCATTCTTTAATACCCTTTCCAAGCCTCCCTCTTCCTCACATCCTTTTCTGAGTTCACCACCCCTCTTATCTCTTCCCTTCTTCAACTTCTTCCAATAGCCACTTGCTAGGACGTTTGCTCTCTGCAGCTTTCATCGCATTGCATCGCTGGCCACTGCTAAGATGTATATATTGTAAATTAATTCTTTCCTGCCAGTATATTTTCTGATTCTTTTCTTTCTTGGATATTTAATTGTCATGTAACATTATATTAGTTTCAATTGTGCCCCCAGAAAGATAGGACATGTGTATATTTCGTGAAAGGATTACCCCAATAAGCCTAGCTAATATCCTTCATCTCATAAAATTAGTTGTTTTTTCTTAGATGAGGCCTAAACTCAGTCTTCTTGGGACCAGTGACAGAATAAAAAGGTGAAGGTCCTGGCCTAGCATTTGACTGTAGGCACACTTTAGTTTGAATTGCAACACCATATATATGGTCCTCTGAGCACTGCCAGTAATAACTTCTGAATACTAAGCCGACTGTAGACATGCCCCCAATAAAAAGCAAAACAAGAGCAATCTAGTCTCTTGGACAATGTCTAATAACAGCAACACAAAAAAAACCCTGAGAGTTTGCCACTGACTGAGTTTTCTAAGGGCCTGGGTAATGGGCTAAAACAGCCTGATGGGCTATAGGGGTGGGGGATTTTTGTACTTAGGGAGTTAGCATTGTGTGGTAACATGAAACCCCTATATCATATAAACACCTACTCTATTGTAAATCAAAGTTGCCTTAACTTTTTTGTTTGTTTGTTTTTGGTTTGGGGGCCACACCTAGTGACACTCAGGGGTTACTCCTGGCTATATACTCAGAAATCGCTCTGAGTATGGGGGACCATATGGGATGCTGGAGGATCAAACCTCGGTCTGTCCTAGGCTAGGACGAGCAAGGCAAATGCCTTACCGCTGTGCCACCACTCCAGCCTCAATATTACCTTAATTTAAAATAATCAATTTAGAGGGGCTAGATAATACAGCAAATAAGGGACTTACCTTTCGTACACGTTCAACTCCCAATAATTCATATGATCCCCCAGCCCTATCAAGAGTGATCTCTGAGTGCAAAGCCAGGAGAAAACCTTGAACATTGCAAGTTGTGGTCTAAAAAAATACATGTATATTAAATATATATTACATATTAATATATATTAAATACATATTAGGGGACTGAGTACTTTCTCCATAATGTGTGAAGCTGGTTTGAATTCTGGCACTACACACACACACACATATACACACACTCACACACATACAACACATATATTAAAAAAAACACACACAACTATTTTTTTAGCTGCTTCCCAACACACAATGCAGTCTTGTTGACTCTTATCCCCACACTGATACTACAGCTCATGATTTATTTATTTTACACTGTCAGCTTCAGAGCCCCTTCAACCTGTTTATCTCTTGGATAAACAGATCCCAGGCCTTGAAGGTGAGGACTCTCTGCTGTCCCTCTCTTGTATCTGTCGCAGGATACAGCAGGCACAGTTCTTGATAAATATTTGTTGAGAATGAGGATCAATGGAGAGAGAGATGAATGGACTGAATGATGAATGACAGTGTTGAATAGGCACCGAATGAGCGAGAACAAATGAAGCAATACAGTTTTTAAAAGACATCTTATCGAGGTAATATGAGTTTATAACATAAGCTTCAGGTCTTTGACAATAAACTGATGAATTAAAATGATTCCAAATAGTTTCCTTAAAGATATAGCAGTCATTTACAACAGAGAGAGCGCAAACATTTCTAGTATTTAGGCCACTTCGCTTTTTTCAGAGGATGATCATTTCTGAAGATGATAAAATAGCAGCACAGAGGAAAGAAATGAGACCAGTTTCTGTCTCCTGATCAGGAAGAGAATGCTGGACTCAGGGTGCAGCTGGAGATACCCCAGGCACAGACCTCCCTGGTTGGGTCCCTCTTGCAACCATGAGGGATGGACCAGAAGTGAGGACTCTCAGGACATCTGAATATCACTTCCCTGGATGGTTCTAGACCCTCAGGTGAGAGATAAAAAGAAGAATAAAGGAAAAACTGTAGAAATAATGCAGTTACTTCCTTCTTCATATCCCAAATTCCAAGTGTGACTGGCAGATTATTAATTACAAAACTGCTTTCTTAAGTGCTACTAGGAACACTGTGTGTGCAGGCATGTGTGCACAAAGTCACGTACACACTCAAACACGTGCCCAGACATGTGTGATTCTTTCCATGCTTGTAGCAAATTTTAGCATTAAAAATGACTTGAGTTACAATTATTTACCAGTATGATAATTCTCTCAAAGCAACTCTAGACTTGAAGTCATTTTCTGTACCAGCACCACTCCCGGTAGAGTAATTGGCTGCAATTAGCACTGACTTTGTCATTCCTCTTTGAATCCAACTCCAGCATCCGTAAAACGTGAAACGTGCAGCTCTTTCTCTCCATCCCACCAGGGACTCTGACTTTTGCAAATCTCACCCTGTATTTCAAAAGAGGAAAGGGGAGGGAAGTTTTGTATAGCACATCTTAGAGCCACTCAGCTGGGGTAGGGGCTGCCATGACCGAGCCCAGAATTCCCAAAATTGCGACATGAGAGGGGCCAGAGTGGCGGTGCAACAGTAGGGTGTTTGCCTTGCACATGGCTTTGATCCCCCAGCATGCCATATGGTCTCCCAAGCCAGGAGCAATTTCTGAGCACATAGCCAGGAGTAACCCCTGAGCATTACCGAAGTGGCCCCCCAAATAATGCAACATAAGAGGCTCTTTTTTAACCTTTTAGGATATCAGGAGTAAAACTTCTTCTCATAAGACATTAGGAAAACTATACGCCTGCCCAACCCATGTCTTTTGGACTGGTTGTCCCGAGGAAGAGTGCATTCTAAAAGAAAGCTATTTGGAAGAGAATTGTCTGAAGACTAAAGCAAACATATGAAAGCAGCACATGGATGAGCTGATCCCTAGAAAACACAGAGACCCATAGATTTTATCTTCCAAGGCAGTCCCAGAAGTAAACCCTGTTCTGATCATTCTCAACCCCCTTCTCCTTCCCTCTAGGTCCTCCCCAGAACCATAGAGCTTTTAGGAGAAATGTGAATGTCCAGAGTGCCTTTTGGGTTTAGCCAACATCCAGCTTCCATTCTTCCTCTCCAGACCCACCCATGTCTACCCCACAGTCCCCTAACTCCTGCTCAGACCTCTTCATCTTCCCCTTTGCTAGCAACTCCCACAATCACCGAGTCATGGAGGCCCTTTCCAACTAGTTATACCAGTGGGTTAATGAACTTCTCTTTACTAGTTACTGCTGTATACCTTGGGATTAACTTCCTAGGAGCAAGAAGGATGAGTACTATAGGGTCAGGAGACCAGCAAGCTCCTTATCTCCATGCAACTGGAAGATGTGATCTGAGATGGAAAGGTCTGGGATTACGGTCCCCAATTTTTACAGAGCAGCTATGTGATTAATACTACTTTGCCAACATCATCCAATGATGGAAAGTTCTTTGTGGTTCCCACATCAGAGGCCTCAGGGACATACCCGCGTATGTCTCACTCCAGTGCAGTACCTTTGACTATACAAGAATTAGTTTGGGAGGGCAAGTTGTTAAGGCCATGCCCAATGATTTTCAGGATTTATTCTTGGCTCTGTCTTCAGAGTGCATGGGAGACCATAATATGGTGCAGGAAAAAGAATCAGGTTTGACCATATGCAAGGCAAGTGCCTTAATTCCTGCTCTATTTCTCCTAAATAGGAGAGGATTGCTGGAGAAGTCAAACCTTGTATCCTTGACCTCTCCCTAGCATTGGGACTCTGCCCTTTTACTCTTGGGCTTTTCTTTCTGTAGCCTTGACTTGCATTTCCTCTCATGCTAGAAGAACTCAGAATTTATCTCTTAGATGCCTTTCAGAAGAACAACTCAGGATTTCTACTCAGCTTTAAAGGTGTGAATGATGGAGGAGAGGCTGGGCAGGAATCTGTCTTCAGTGCCTGAGTGTTCTCCTGGGAAAATGGGACACTGGAGTCCACCACTCCAATCCTGGCTGCATCTTTTCCTTAGTCTCGTTGCCTCAGTTTCTGTAGAGGTGCCCTAGAGGTCAGAGGCACCAAGATTTCAGGGTTATGGCACAGAGAGATGTAGTTATGAATGCAATTATTTAAAAAGTGCTCAGCAAGCGCCAATTCATTGCTTCTCTGTGAAGAGCAGAACTGACCCCTTAAAATCAGTCAGCTTGGGCCCGGAGAGATAGCACAGTGGCGTTTGCCTTGCAAGCAGCCGATCTGGGACCAAAGGTGATTGGTTTGAATCCCGGTGTCCCATATGGTCCCCCGTGCCTGCCAGGAGCTATTTCTGAGCAGACAGCCAGGAGTAACCCCTGAGCACAGCCGGGTGTGGCCCAAAAACAAACAAAAAAAAAATCAGTCAGCTTAAGGGCTGGAGAGACAGTGCAATAGGCAAGGTGTTTGCCTTGCATGTGACCAGCCAAGATTCGATCCCTTCTACCCCATATGTTCCCAAGCCCCACTAGGAATAATTTTTGAGCACTGACAGGCATGGCCTCAGAACAAAACAAAAACAAAATAATGAAAATAAAACCCATCAGTTTAGGAATAAATGAGAGGATAGCAGTTAGAATAGAGGCAATACCTATGTTCAATAACCAGGGACCATATGTCCTCTTGAGATTAGGTAGCTCTTCAAAGGGCATGAATCACACTGAATCCTCAGCCACTAGCATGGAAACACACCTGGGCTCAGCTCAACTGATGAAATATTTCTGGGGATTGTCTCCAGAGCCCCTTGAGCACTCTCTTAGGAGCCAACCCCTTACCTTTTCTATTACAAAATAAAAAAATAAATAATCAGCCATCTTGTGTTAATCTCTCAAACCCTGACTTTCAATTTTGCCTTGAGTGGTTTTCTGAAACAAGACTGTTTGGGTACACAAAGTCACAGCCAGTGTTCCCCGGACCCAAATGGCTTGCAACAGACAAGGTTCCCACTGAGCCTGGGACTCTCTGGATTCAGAATTGCTGCTGAAACCTGAAATCCTGAAGCCCACTGTATGCCCCCTGGCACCCCCCTGTCTGTTTCCCTCCCTTCTCCCTTCCATCAAACACTTCAAAGAGATGCCCGGAGAAGAGAATGGAATTCTCTGCACACTCGTTTTCATGAGAGGAAATCAGAGTGTTTCTTTAGGAGGAGGGGGGTCCCCCAGTTCCCCCATCGCATTGACAGGGAGGATCTGAGCTCAAAGGCGGGTTTGGGGGCTTGTGAAATTCAGATGTGACTGCAGAGCTGCAGTGGCCCCCACTAGAAAGGAGAGGGTTGGGGTACAAGGGCCGGGGTCACAGGAAAGGTGACAACTAAGGGAGAGAGACCACCTCCTCCTCTTAGGGATGGAGGAAGGGGGTAGGGGGCTGGGAAGGGACAGGAAAGGAGACAAAGCCCCAGAAAGCGCTTTATTATTTTTTTTCCCTTTAAAGCTCAGAAAACAAACACTCCAACTGTTTCTCCTGACGGGAAATGTTCATCTGCCGAAGGCATTATTAGGAGGGGAGATAAGGAAACGGGGAGATAGGAAATAATTATTTTGTATCTGTCTTTATAAATGAAAATGAAGGGCATTAACTTAAATAGGATTTAGATTTTTCAGGGACAGAAGGGAATGAATTAGGAAATATTCTGATAACAACGGAAATGTTTATGAAAAAGGTCAGGGGGCTCTTGAAACTGACAAGGCCTCCTGGGCCAGATAAAAACCTACTTTGCTGCCAAGGAGACCAAGAGGGTCTGAACCATGAGCCTGCCAGCTCATGCCTATCACTGGAATCAAGGCAGGGGAAAGGTGGGAGAGTGGGTGACCCCTCTGGCCCTGCTGAGGAGCTGGAGACCTACCTTAACAGGTGAGCCAGATTCCCCTGGCACCTCTCCCTACAAACTCCTCACCCCTCAGCTCAAGATAGGAGCGTGAACAACTGACCCTTCTTCACAGAGTTCCTGCTACCAACACTCTGTGCCCTGATCCGGGCAGTGAAAAGCACTGAGGCCCACAACATCCACCCCTAGTTGCCTGGGTCTGAATTCTAGCTCTACCCCTTTCTAGCCACTGATCTTGGACAAATGATTCCCTTATCTAAACTTCAGCTTTCCCAGCAGGTCCTGGAAAACCCTCAGTGAATTCTTCTTCTGGGCTGGAGGGATGAAGTGAGATCCCAGGAGAAAGGTCTTCCAATAATGGTCAATCCCGAAGCACCTGATAACCTGAGAAAGCACAGCAGTTGGTCCTGCTTCTATCTCAGCCACCCCTTCCTGGGCTCTGGGAAGCTATTGAAGTCCTAGGGAGTAGGGTCCTTGGTCTACCTGCAGCTTAGCTGCTTGACCTTGAACTCCCTCATTTTCCTCCCACTTCTGCCCTTAGCCACCGCACCGCTATTACTATTCACAGACCCCAGGAGTGACATTTGATGACTGTTTCAGAAGGGCAGGGGATTCTGGTACCTCATCTTCTGAGGGGAGCAGCCTAACTGACTTTCCAGCTTCTAGTTCCATCCAGCAATAGTCCACTTGCTTTCCAGGGCAGACTTCACACCAGGCTTTTTTTTTTTTTTTTTTCCAGGTCACCATCCTCAGCATTTCCATAGGAAATCTGAGGGCTTCCTTCTTGAACTAGTAGAGAGCTTTGCTGACAGAATCAAATAACCAGCTAATATCCACCCTATGCATTGCCCTGAGCCCCTGACCATACATAGCAATGTCATAAGGGCAGTGGGTATGAGCCTCAGCCAGGTTTACTGCCTCTGTGAGAGACACCCAGGAATTTCTCCACTGGGTACCATGAGGAGGACTCAGTGTCATGCCATCATAATCCTCAGCCAACGGCTCACATTGGCATCATTGAGGGCACACATTGAGCCAGATCTCCTCTCTGCCTTAGTTCCTGCTGGCTCCCGGAGACAGGGGCTTATGTCTGCCCATGGGTACACCACCTTCGCTGAGTTCCAAAGAGAACAGATTAGTCAACACAATTAGCCCTGGGGTTCCCAGAAACAGACATATGAGGACAGGGTTCCAGCCAGAGGGCTTTTGTCCAGGAGTCCCCAGCACAATCAATCCTGAATAGCCAGCTTGCAAATGGTCCCAGGCCTTTAGTCCTCACTGTACTTAGGAATAAAGGAAAAACTAAGAGAACAGGTCAAAGCCAGAGCTACAGTACAAGGAGGGTGTTTGCCTTGTGCTCAGCTGACCTAGGTTTGAACCCCAGCCTTGTACCGGCCGACGTGGGTTCAATGCCTAGCATTCCATCTGATCCTCTGAACACCACCAGGAGTAATTCCTGAATCCAAAGCCAGAAGTGACTCCTGAACAGTTCTGGATGTGGCCCAAAAACCACAACCAAAACCAAAAAGAGAGGGCCAGGCGGTGGTGCTGAAGGTAATGTGCCTGTCTTCCCTGCACTGCCTAGGACGGACCTCGGTTCGATCCCCTGGTTCCCATGTTGTCCCCCAAGCCAGGAGCAACTTCTGAACGCATAGCCGGGAGTAACCCCTGAGCGTCACTGGGTGTGACCCAAAAACCAAAAAAAAAAAAAAAAAAA
>PVKC010015540.1:0-21406 GCA_004027635.1 Crocidura indochinensis
ACACACACACACACACACCACTCCTGTATCCCCCAGAACTGATTCTTCTAAGAGATTTGCAGATGTTTCCCAAATTAAGTACTTTGGAATATGAGTAATTGATTAAGAGAATGTTGTCCTTGTTCTCTGAATGATAAGTCCACTTAGGGTCGGTATAGTTTGGAAAAATCCTATGTTAAAGACTCCTTTATTGCTTCACAGCACACATCAGCATAGTAAAACCTTGAAGTTTGCCGTTAAAACCAAAGGTGTAAACTTTGTTTTGATCAACATTTGTAGACTATTTTGCTTAGATTACTTCCCGTCTCCCAATTTATTTTATTTTATTACTATGTTTTTTGTTTTGAGGCCATACCCTGTCGTGCTCAGGACTTACTCATGTCTCTTCTCAGGGATTACTCCTTATCAGTAGCCAGGAACCATACGTGGTGCAGGAGATTGATACAGGTCGACTACAATCAAGGCAAATTCTTTCTCTGCTATTTACTATGCTGTTTCTCTACCCATTTTAGACTCTATAAAATACTTTACTCCCATACCCTACTTTAGGAGTTAACAACCTATCTGCAGTTTACAGATTGATTTGCCAGTGGTAGTGGTTTGATCTCTAGGGATAAAGGGATTGGATTTCTTGTTGTATGGTAACTCACATGTTTTTTCAAAGGACTTCCAAAGATATAGGCTTAGAACAGTCGCCCACAATGTGAGTATTTTCAGAGTGGTCTTCTTTGCCTCAGGGGAGTCAGGAGGGCCAACCGAAGCAATTAGATTTCATATTGTGCAAAGAGTGCTCCGAGTATTTTTATTCCTACATCATTCAGCATACAAGGAACTAACTGCAGCCCACGTCTACGTGAGTCACTTTTTTTAAATACTTCTCTTTAAAAAAGTGTCTCATGCACATAGATAATTAGAGAGAGGGGAAAAATGAGTAAAAATAAATCATGTTGTTTAATTTTAAAACTCAAATGAATCTTAGTAACCAAATACATATGTTTCTCACTTTCTTGGATTACCAAGTATTATCACCTTTGTTCTGGTCATATTCCAAGCACAGCTTTTTTACCATTACAGTGAATAATACAGGAAGAGCATGTCACAATAAAGGTGATACTGTACTTCTCAAAAATTGCTTGATATGAAGCAGGAAAATTTTCTTATACCCATATTTTTCCAGTAATGACCCCACGTGTATGAGAGTCTTCAGGGTAACTATGATGCTCTTTTTTTTTTTTATTATTTTTGTTTTGTTTTGTTTTTTGGTTTTTGGGCCACACCCAGTGACGCTCAGGGGTTACTCTTGGCTATGCGCTCAGAAGTCGCCCCTGGCCTGGGGGACCATATGGGGTACCAGGGAATCGAACCGCGGTCCGGCCTAGGCCAGGGCAGGTAAGGCAGGCACCTTACCTCCAGCGCCACCACCCGGTCCCACTATGATGCTCTTATGAACAATAACTTCCTAATTTCTCAAGACTATTTCTTAGGAAGTTGGATGCTTAAAATTATTCATTATTCCTGAGTAGATATACTGATTGTGTAATATTTATGTCAGAACTGAAACCTTTTATTACATTCGCCTATTATTTCACCATTAAATTCAATGCATGAAATGTATAATTTTATGACTGTCCATTACCATGTTAATTTAAGGCAATGCAGATTGATTGTTCAGAAAAAAAATGGGACTCATTTAAACACATATTTTAGATCATGAAAATGCTCTGCATGCTGATAGAAAGAAGTCTTGTTTTGCGGCTCTGAACAAGGTTAACACTTGTAGAGGCTCAGTGTGCCTCTCTGGTGCTGTGATTCGCTGTCACAGGCTAATGCCTCTCCCCCGTGCACTCCATCAGGCTGTGAACTTACTCTGCCAAGAAAGGGTGATTGATATAAATGAAGCCATGTGCGCATGCGTGCTGGGCATTCTCATCACAGGAAAAAACTTCAGGTCAGTTTCTTTAAGGAAGTTGTTATTAAGAACTGCAAGAGGTATTTGAACTAGTCTTCAGACTGGGGCTATGTTAATCTCTAGAGAGATAGGTCATTGAAGGTGGCAAATGGCTCTATATTGAATTCACTGGTGATGAGTTGAATGCCAAAGAACCCACAATTAAATAAAACATGGTAGAGTTGTCTCATGCAGAAGCTAATTTTGGAATAAATAGATCTACTACATTCTATTGGGATCTTTTGAATTTGCTACTTGGATTTGGGGCTGGAGCAAAAACTGCTTTTTCTTCACTTTGGTCTCCAAATCATCGAGATCGGATCATGGTGCTTTTGTTCTTGGCAGGAGTGGATATGAAATTGAAGAACCTTAGGAAATCTCTGAAAAGCTGATTCTGAGCTTGGTGTAAAAGATAGTATTTAGGAGTCATATTGGAGGAACATAAGCTTGAAAAGAAATGTGAAATAGAAATATGAAATAATCACTGAGGACAGTCGATTAAGGCTTTCAAAACAAGTTCCACCTGAACTTTTTGCTAGCTCCTTTTTTTTTTTTTTTACCTTTTGAGAAAGGTATTTGTTTCCTCCAAAATCTTTCTTTTTTTTTTTCATTTTTCATTCAACCTGTTGACATATTCAGAGATGAATTTAACCAATGTCCAGAAGTGCTGAGATATTAAATTGGCCGGGCTCTAATTTGTGGTGCTAAGAGAATACGTCTTTTTGTAGCCTGAGATGAGATATCCAGTTCAGCTCTCAGTGTTACTTTGCGACCAATACATTCTCCAACTGGTCAATTTATCACTTTAAACTATCACTTTTGGTGTACTTTTCTGGTTCTACACTCAACTAGTGCCAGGCAAAAACGTTTGTGCTTAGGGATATGCTGATATTTTGTAGTTTTAGGATTTGGTGGTAGGAGGTTTGTTAGTTGTTTTATACATACATACATACATACATATATATATATATATGTTACATATATATATTAGGGTTTGGTGGTAGGAGGTTTGTGAGGTTGTTTTGGGTTTTTTTTTTCTTTTTGGTCTTTATTTTTTTTAACTGTGGAAATACAAATCTCTGACGTTATAAATGTGAGAATAACATCAAAGTGTGAGAAAAGCTCTCACACTTAGATATTATTCTAACACTTTGGGGAACAAAATAGGATTTACTGGTAGGTTGTGTCTGCACTTGCTGTAAGTGGAATATATCATATTATTTCTCTAAAGTTATGATACAAACAGATTAACAGCAAAAAGTTTTGTTAAAGCAAACATTTAACATCTGCCAGCAACAAAATAATATAAAGAAGAAGAAAATTGTTTCATGAGTACTAGGAAAAATAAAAGCCAGAGAGATATCTTTGTGATTTCTAACATTTCTTGGTTTCATCTGCAGGATAATTGCCTTTCCTCAATAAATGTACAACCAGGTTATAGTCTGCTACTTAGGTGATAGAGCAGAACAAGAAATAAAGCTTTCTTCCAGATTTAGTTCATACCAGATTAAAAAGAAATACAGAAGATGATTTTTAAAAATTACTTAATTGCTGATTATTAAACTTGAGGAATGGGGCCAGGTGGTGGCGCTGCAGGTAAGGTGCCTGCCTTACCGCACTAGCCTTGGACGGACCACGGTTCGATCCCCCGGTTCCCATATGGTCCCCCGTGCCTGCCAGGAGCGACTTCTGAGCGCATAGCCAGGAGTAACCCCTGAGCGTCACGTGGTGTGGCCCAAAAACAAAACAAAAAAAAAACTTGAGGAAAATAACTACTTTCACATGTACACATGTAGTATTTATTACTCCACTTATATTTGAGAATGTATGTAAAACAGGTGTGATTTACCACTTTATTTTCTGGACAGGGTGGTATTTCTATGTCCTTTGATTTCTGAAGGACTCCCATTTTTAAATACTAAGAATGTTCACATTTTTCTGAGACTGTTTACATTTAAGGAACCCTCCAAGGAAGGTATCCTCTCCAAGGAGAAAATTCAATAACCATACACATGCTGAAGAACAAAAGCACATTCCTATTGATTAAATGGATATTTAAAATCAAAAGAATAATTCTTTATATATTCATTTTGGTGGTTTATTTTTGGGTAACACTTAGCAGTGCTCAGGACTTTTTCTTGGCTCTGTGCTCAGGGGTCACTCCTGGTGGGAATCAAGAAACCATATAGGATGCCAGAGATCAAACTCAGGATGGACATGTAGAAGATAGGGCCCTACCTACCTCTTGTGCCATAACTCCAGCCCCTTTATTTGCAGGTCCTAATAAGACAAACAGTTGTTTAAATTTTAACTGTTTATACCCTAAGGTATAAAAGAACCAATTTTGGTGAGTTTATAAAACCTCTCAGGTTATTGGTGTGTTGCAAGAGCTTATATACCTTGGGGTTGTAATCAGTAAAGGACAAGAGAGATTGGGGAAATGATGAAGGAAGATCCTGCTTTCCTCAAGGTCCATTGAGCTGAAAAATCTTAAAAGAGTGACCACACCTGATATATGATGTCCTTCCATTTGCTTACTGGCCCTCTGCATAGGTCTAACAACTCTGTCTGATTTGAAAATTGTGATTAACGTGTAGTCTTCATGAGATGAAGAACACATCTCAAACTTGGATATGAAATAGTTCTGTACTCTTTTTGTACTATAGAAATCAGAAAATCTCAATAAGAACCTATTTATGGGGCCAGAGCAATAGCACAGCAGGAAGGGCATATGCCTTGCACATGGCTGACCTGGCTTTTGATCTTCGGCATCTCATATAGTCCTCTGAGCCTTCCAGGAGTAATTTCTGAGTACAGAGCCAAGAGTAACCTGCGCACCACCAGGTGTAGCCCCAAAACAAGAAAACAAAAACAAACAAAAAAAGAATTTATTTATCTGTTTTTAAAATAATTTCCTTGTGGATTTGTTGTTCACTGCCTCCTCTGGTTTTCTTTTGGGGGAACTATACATGTATTCTTTAGGGGCTGGCCTTCAGCATGTAGACTATTTTCCCTGGCCTTGTATCAGATCCTCTAAAATGTGGAGCATCAGGCAGGGGCCTGGTACTTAAATCCCAGTGGGGAGGTGGCAGCCTGCAGTCTTTGCTAACACCAGACCAGACCAGACATGCTGATATGGAAAGGGAGTATAGGCTAGACAACACTGATCCAGCAGTTTCATCTCATCATGATAATCAATATGCCCAACACATGCAGCAGCCATTCTGCTCTTTTAAAATTACCCTCTGTCTTGCCAAACTTCAGACTGTGGAAGGAATTTGAGGAAGTTCTGGAGAGTTTCAGTGAACCATACAGAGCTAAACCATAGTCTGCTAGTGCCAGTCAGAGATCCTATGTCCAAGGAAAGAAATCCAGGGCTCCCAGTCACTGGAGGTCTAGCAGTCCACACCCTGCCTGTTTGAGGCATGCAAAAATCAGGCTCTGTGTATGATATACAAGATAGTGATTGGCACAGAAGTGGCTTTCCTTCCCAGAGCCTTCCCGTGGGGGAAAGTGGACAGATTTTGTTACAGTCGGAGATTTATCTTTACTTAGCTCAGATGATGGGAGGGTGGAGAGGTCAAGATAGGGGTTGAACAAAGGAACATTCCCAGAGGAACCTTGGACATTTTGAAAGAGCAGCGCGTTGACTGCAGCATTGTACCAGGGTTATTTCAGGTTGACTGCAGCATACTACAGAGGTTATTTCAGGTTGGAGGTGAACAGAAAAATGCTGAAGGCTTGAATGTGGTTGTCCATATCACATGGCCATGGCCTGAGAGGACCAGCATGGGAGCCAGCAAAGCTTATCTGTCTGTTCTTGCTTTCCTATTAACTTTGAGATAGTCTTTCTTTCATCTACGTAAAACCCTAGCCTGCTGCTGTATCCTGCCTCTGACCATTCAGTACCTTTGAACTTTCTGGAAACCTTCATTGTTGTATCTGCTTCTTCAGACTCTCCTTGTTCTTAGGTTATCTTTGATTTTGTCTTGTTTTTCATGAAAAATGGTTATGTAGGTTATAATCACTACCTTCAGTTTTGTAAGAGTTGCACTATCTCCATGCCTGACTCTCCCCATACTCTCTAGAAGGTTCCGGAAGGTGTCAGAGCTGCTCTCTCTTTACATTCTGGACAGTCTTTCCAGTGGAAGCTGGGCACCAGGTGAGACAGGAAGTACTCACAGTACTTTATGCACCTCAGTAATTCAGGAAAGACTTTTGGGGGGCTACAAGGGAGATAGGACGATACCTGTTTTTTTATCTTCGTGTTTCTCATGTGGACAGCATTGTTTTCAAAGAACTTATTTTTGAAGCCAGGTTTAGTTGCTATTAAACGATTTTGTTCCCATAGTCAGATAATAAAAAGTGGGCTATTTTTATTATTTGCCAGGTGTCTCAACAGTGGAATGTTCCATTTGGATACAAAGAGATACCTAGCAGGATTTAGTTGGCAAGGTCTTTATATTTTAAAAAAGTGTCAACAGTGAAAGTGGTATACTTTCTACAGGTCAATCATATAAAGGTACTGAGCAAATGGTGGGACCAAAGTTAGGGCTGTGTTTTCCCAGCCAGCAGCTCCATTTGACCTTATTTCTAGAACAGTAGGTAAAATCGGTGTTTGTTCTTTCAGCTGTTTGCATTTCTGACAGCAAAACTGCTACAACAGAATGTACCCAACAGCCAAAGGAAATTCTATTTATGTTTATAATTGCTAAAGAACAAGCCCTTAATTATTGCACTTCATTTTTTTAGAATTGTAATTATAGCACATTGAAATTTACATTTTTGTTATTCATCTTTTGACATTATTTATTGCAGTATCATGAGATTATTAAAGTTAATATTGGAAAGAAGGAAAAGAACCTGAACTGTAGTATTTGATGCCCATAAGTATGAGCCTTAGGGAGGGGAAACACTTCAAGGCAGCTATGTGGTGGACACTGAGTGAGCCACCTTTGGTATGAGGGAGGTCACTGTGTGCTGTTCTTTCAGATATTCATTAAGATATAAAAATTAATACTTTTCCTGTTGCCATGTATATATGTGAGCATTTAATGTGGTTATACTTTGGGGAAATTAAGATGAATTGAATTTATTTTTCTAGAATGGCATAGTTTCTGTAAACGGCTCTAAATTATGCATTTCAATGAATTTCTACTTCCACTTTCTACCAGAATAGACAGATTAGTGAGAAAATTCCCTCTTTTTTAAAGACTTGAATGCAAATCTGATTTCTTTTTTTCAGATAGAGGGAGGGAAGTGAGCAGGCTAGGAGGAGTCTCAAGGGATATAAAATGTCCCAAGTTCTGATCCTCTTATTCTAAGTGTCATGCTCATCCACAACTCCAGTGCAAGACTATTTCTCATGTGAATTGTTCTCTCTGAAGGTTAGTGAAGAGATATCCCAGCAGAGGAAAGTGACTGGCTCAGATCACTGGGTAGCAGAATGGAGGTCTGTTCCCCTCCTATCTATCCTTTTACTTCTTCCCCCACTACCATGGAACAGGAGTCTTTATGTTTTGTCTCTGTAGGTGTTAGAGGATTGAGTAGGAAGAAGTGACCCAGAGACTAAATACACCTGCAAATATAATTTACATGTATAAAACATGTATCAAATGTTTGATTGATGTTAGGGGACTTAGTGCTAGCCAATGTTGATGACTGTTGTTTCAAATATAGCTACAAATGGAAGAGAAAGCCATTTCTTTTTGCAAACCCCAATTTTAAAATTAAAAAGAACACCCATTTTCTGACTTTATATCATGAATATGTTAAAAGAAATATGTAAGAACAAAACCCATTCTAGACGGGGTTTAGCATTTGTAGTGCCACCAACATTTATCATGTAGTATATATACTTACGTTGAAGTTTCATACTCAGTCCTCTACCTATATGATATGATCTCAAAGATATATGCATCTCTACTTGCTAGGGAGGGATATTAACGGACAAAATTGTTTCATTACTTGCTTTGACTTAAGTGGCAAAATACAAGTTGAAGCTGTCTGTGAACTCTCTATTCTGAGTCTTTCACCCAAGCTTTCACTGATTTTTTTTCATTTTCATAGATTCAGAGTGTGCAAACTATTCTTTTTAGAGTTTCAGGCTAACATGGCTGGATCTTCATTTTCTGTCTGTGAGATGAGAGACTTACAGAAATGCTAAAGCCCATTCTAACTCATGTAAGACTGGGGATTCTATCAGTAGCAAGCTATGTATATATCTCTTCTCACACAAAACTGTGCTATCTCTGTCTTATTGACGAAGAAATAAGTACCTTGTCAGGCTGTATTATTATTTTTTAAATATCTTTATTTAAACACTGTGTTTACAAACATGACTGTAGTTGGGTTTTAATCATAAAAAGAACAACCCCTCTCCTTCACCAGTGTAACATTCCCATCACCAATGCCTCCAAGTCCCTCCTTGATATTGAAATGCCTCTTAAGAGTCATATTGGCTACTCAGTTCATTAGATGGTTTTTATAGATACTGTTATCTCTCCTTCTCTCTCTCTCTCTCTCTCTCTCTCTCTCTCTCTCTCTCTCTCTCCCCCACCCCCCACGCACTTCTTTTTTTTCCCTTCCTGTTTATCTCTTGTTTCAAGAAATATAATTAAGATGGAACTGTTTGGGGCATTTTGGACTACATGAACATTTTGGATTATCTTTAATTTTTGACTGTTTTGCAAACTCTCTTAAGCAGTAGAATGGCTTTGAGCCTAGAAGGATATTAAAGGGGTTAAAGTGCTTGTTTTGTACATGAGACTTTGATCCCCATCACCACATATTATCCCTTCATTCTAACACTACCTAGAGTGACTCTTGAGCACGAAGTCAGGAATAGTAAGCACTGCAGTATGCTACTCCCCTCAAAATCTCCCACTGTTAGCAATAAAAAAGAAATAGTTTTGAAACCATTAGCTGTCTTTAGGTTTGTTCATATTGTGATGCATTTTAAAGATTCTTTTAATCTCAGGAGGAGGGAGATGTCTCTTAATTGCAGGTTTATCACAGGATTAACAAGTTAAAGGAGATGCAGGTCAATGGAAGAACTTGTTTTCTTCTCTGATCCTCCATGAACCTCAGGTTGGGGAAGCATAGGGCCTAGGATTTTCTGTACTTTGATTTTTTTTTTTTTATTAGAACACAAACATTGAAATTTACCATCTGAACATTATCACTGTTAAAGTTTATATATAAACTACATGTATATATATACATATATATATATATATATGTATATATATATATATATATATATATATATATATATATATATATATTGGTTTTTGGGCCACACCCAGTGATGCTCAGGGGTTACTCCTGGCTATGCACTCAGAAGTCGCTCCTGGCTTGGGGGACCATATGGGAAACTGGGAGATCGAACCCTGGTTCGTCCTAGATTAGTGCAGGCAAGGCAGGCACCTTACCTCCAGTGTCACCACCCGGCTCCTATACTACATATATTTAATAAAAGTTAATGTTTACGCCGCTTAAAATCTAACATTTAGCTTTAGTGGCATTTAGTACATTCACAGTGATGAGTCCAGCTTCATGATCTAGGCTCAGAATTTCTTCACCTGCAAAAGAGAATCCCTGACCCTGGTACTCTCACCCTGGTTCTTTGTCCTTTCCCTGGCCACACAAATCTCTTTTTATTTTTCTCCATCTTTGCATATTCAGGATATTTCATGCAAATGTAATATATGGCTACTTATGTCTGACTTCTTCCACCGTTTTCACCCCAAATATTGACATTTAAAATCAGGTTTTATATTTGCTTTTATCCTTCTCTCTCCTCAATTCACAAATGGAACCTGATTTCCCTATAACTCTACCAGACCTTCATTACATTCAGAAGAGGAAAATGTCTGGAAATGAGGCAGGGGTCTCTAAATAGGAGATCAAATAAAGAGCAGACATATTTCCATAATGACTTATAAAACTGCCAAATGCAGATCTTGATTTTCTGCCCAGCTGGAAAATCATTTAGTGTTAAGGAGACATGCGAATTCTTAAATTATTCATTTAAAAATTATTTTTAGCTATTTTAATTTACAATATAAAATTATTATCTTACATCCTTGTTGAGGGGCGTGAGATATAGGCCCAAAACTTTGGGCCAATATTTCTTCTTGGTGGGTGATCATTTTTGTGTGGGATTCTTGGAGCTTGTCTAGTTCCTTGTGCCAGATCTAATCTGAGTATATTTCCTGTGATTTTCTTCTCACTATCTATTGGCGATGTGGGGAGGTATCTACAGAGAAGAAATCCCTTGCAATCAGTTTTTACATACCTGAAGGAAATTCAGAAGTAGTTCTCTTCTCGCCTTTCCTGATATTCTTGACAACTTAGAATCCACCTGTTGAGAACCCTAGAACATGCATTTTAACCCATCTTTAAAGCTTGAAAGACCAAGGGAATCTCTGTGACAAAATCAATTGCACACCCCAGGCTTTTTCTTTCCCCATTTCCTTGAGTTATCTAACATAATCAGCAGTCTCCTAAGTCTGTGCACATAGGATCTGTAATTAGATTCTATTGTGTGAGTGCCCAGGGAATTCCAGGGACGAGCCCCATGAGTCCCTGTCTGCAAACAGGAGCCCACTTGAATTAACAGCCTCATCTGGGGTCCTGTACATTTCCTGTCCATGATCTCCGATTCATGTACTATTTGCCTTGATGTTTTCTGGTTATATTCAGGTTTTTTTTAAATGAAGGTGGACACATTGTTTTCTTGTTAGTCCATCATTTTTAAGTAGTGCATTTTAACGGTACCCCTATAGGGGAAAAAAAAACCCTACACAGCAGTTGTGTTCTAGGGAAAACACAGGAATCAATCCAACTTAAGTAGAAATGACAAGTAAGTGGACTCCTGAAATGGTGCTTTGCTGTGAAACCAAAAGCATTTCCTCTCTCTGTTTTTAGTTCCCAATTTTTCTTTCCTCTGGTTTACAGTCTTTTAGGTGAGTATCTTTTAAGGTTTGCACAATTACATAGAGTAGCATCTGCCCTGTATCTGTGCATTCAGTGTGGGCTTGTCCATGCCAGACCATTTTAAAAGGAAATGATGGGGAGTCCAGTGTGTCTGATTCACGGACATTTTCACAAATTAAAAGACATTAAGACCAGCCTTAGAACTGTGCTTTTAGTAGAGGGCCAATTGGAGTGGTAGAGCTGAACTGAACAAGGGCAGTGAGTCCCCATGGCCCCTGTGAACACTGACAATGAACCCTGGGCAGCTATTGAAAAATATTGACATCTGAGTTCTTTAGTTGAAGTGTTTTGTCAAATGAAGGGAGATCAATTTCAGTATCAGTAGTACAAACCTTCTGGTAGGAAACTGGAAGGAAATTCCTAGTTCATCTTCTATTCTCAATATATGGTGTGTTATTGTTATAAATTTTGTGAGACATGGATAGGAATGGAATTCTGGAATCACTGTACAAAGATTTTCCATTTCTGAGATTTTTATGAATACTTCAAGTCTGTGAACTCAATTGTTACTTCACAGGCCCTTGAAGGTGTGAGGATCCCATAGCTTCCTTCCTCAGCAACTTCAGTTTCCAGATTTTATGCAGATTCCATCTTAAGAATCCACCAATTTAAGTGATGTGTTTTATTTGTTTCATAGTCTGCACAAGGAAAATTTCATAGTCCTCATGTAACCTCTTCCAAAGTGCACTGTAATAGTTTTTTTAAAGTTACTCTGCCAATAGAAATAGGTCTGCTTCCTGTCTGCGAAGGCTGGTGTCCTTGGTCACACATGATCAGAAGAAGCATATAAGTGGAAGTACACATAGTAGTAGTGGGAGCTTAAGACGTGCTGTCTTGCAGAGAGGAGCTCTTGCTAGGTCTTTCAAGGGTAGGTCTCTAAGGCTGTAATAGATCTGTAATTGGATTTTAATTGCAATCTGATTTCAGTGTATGTATGTTTTGGTATACTTAAAGAGAGTGCTCCAAATGAGAATATACACTACTTTTCAAAATGCACTTTGTCCTCTCCTGAAAAATTGATTGCATAAATAAGACACACAGCAGGCCTTCAGGTACTTACTGGATAGCCGGAATCTCATCATTCTCAGTAGTCTTGCAAAGTATGGTGGAGGGAGGCCCTGGGCTGTAGAGCAGTGACAGAGTTAGCGATGTCTGCTCCCTCCAACTCTGGAGTAATTTTCAAGCCTCAGTTTTTTTTTATCTATAAAATAGAAGTGCAATCTCTATAAAACGTAAGATGGAAGACGAAATTCAGTAGGCCCAGACAAGAAATCTACCTGACATCTAAATAGGGTAAAACATCATTTATTTATTTTAGATTTTTGACTATTGCTTTTTTTTAATTTGGTACTCACTTTAGTGCCTATCCATTAATCATTAAAACACAGCAAGGCATATGGGCTGGAGAAATAGTATAGGGGTTAAGGAATTTACCTTGACAATCAAGGTTTAGTCCCTACACCACTTGGATCCTTCAGCACAGAATCAGGATAAGCCAGGTGTTGCTCCAAAGACCAGAAACCAAAAGACATTTAAAAGATTTTGTGGCTGTGAGATATGGAGAATGAACGTCTTACACTGGATAGGATGCTGATTTTGGACAGTCATATTTAATAAGAATCAGCCTTTGTAAGAGGTAATATCTACAGAAAAAAATAACCACTAAGTATTTTCCACTTTCTTTACTCTACTGAAAAACTATAATTTGAGGCTTCAGAAAAATCATAACAGCAATATTTATGTCTGCTGATGTATAACATCTTCCTGATAGAAAATCTTGCTTTTCTTGATCCTGTGTGATAGTTCCTGTGGCTTCTTACAATATTGTTCACCGTAAGTATGCCAGTTTTTTCACAACCTTTTAGATAATTGATTTTTTAAAATGATGCTAATGTTACTGTGTTTTCTTGTCCACATCAAAAGCTTTTCATGGCAGACTTAGGTGGGAAATGGGAATTTTAAGTTCATACTACTTGTGATATAGCTGGGAGGAGAAATAAGGAAGGAGAGAAAAAAGTTGGAATATGTTTACAATATGTGCTTTGTAATAAGAAGCATAGTCAGTTGAGAAAATAAATCCATTCATAGAAAAATAAATGAGATTGTATGATAAAGTCACCTCTAATAGAATTTTTACAAAAGGGATTCTTTGGGATCAAATAGCATCACAACATAATCATATAATATGGCAGAAGGGTTTGATATATAAATGAAGTAAACATGAATCCAAAGAAAATGAAAGGCCATTATTGGAATTTTGTTTTAACATTTTTCAGAATAGTAGTAGTTAATTATTTTGTAATTTAATCATACCATAAAGACACTTTACTCTGCAGGTAGACTACAGGAACCATGCCCAATTCTTTTATTTTGATAGTAGTTCCTTTCCTCTTGTGATACCAAAGATTTTACTCAAACACAATCAGTTTACAAAAATAGAGTGTTTTAATGTCCTGTTTTATAGTATCTCATTCCTTTTGCTTTCACAAGTTGCAATTTCTGCAATATGTGGTAATTGGTTTTTATATGAATAGTAATGTTTTGTTTTTGTTTTTGTTTTTTGGGTCACACCAGCAGTGGTCAGGGGTTACTCCTGGCTCCATGCTCAGAAATTGCTCCTGCAGGCACGGGGGACCATATGGGGCACCGGGATTCGAACCGATGACCTTTTGCATGAAAGGCAAACGCCTTACCTCCATGCTATCTCCTGGGCCCCGAATAGTAATGTTAATAGATATAAATATGACATTAACTAAAGAAAAATGAAGCATTTTAGTATTTTATAGTTATTTTATTTTCACATCTTCATTGTTACAATAACAGGAAGAGTAGACAAAGAAGGAAAGAAATATTTAAATCTTTTGATCCTTTTTCCAATGCAAATAATACTATTTCTCCTTTTTTATCACAAGAAAGGGTAAATTGTACAGGTTTCTCCATAAAATGGAAAAATTTTATTTTCTATGATTAGTAGGTTATTATTTTTAATTTTGCAATGCTATTAAACATTTACTTAAATAAAATATAAATTTCAGAGGTCAGATAGATAGTACAGGATTATGGCACTAGCACTATATATAGCAATATTTTTTAAGTCCCACCAGGAGTTACCCTGAGCACAGAAACCAGAGTAAACCTTGAGCATCATTGGTTGTGACTTCCCACAAGTTAATTTTTAAATATTCTCAAATTCCAGAGCAACCTTCAAAATCATATCAAGTTGAAGATAGGCCTAAATTATAGTTCAACATGTAGGTCATTTGCCTTCCATGAATAATTCCTGAGTGCAGAGTCAGGAGTAGCCCCTGAGAATCAGAGTGTGGCCCCAAAATATATCAAGTGAAAGCATTCTTCTTTAGGATCCTGTAGATGAAAGTAGAACATTGTTAATACCTGCCATAGATTATAGCAAAACCTAAAGATTATAGTTGGATTCAAAAGGATTTCTAGTCAGCATCACAGAAGGTCTGAATGGAGGATGAGCATTATTCAATGAAGCATGAGTAATATCAGTTGGGCAAACTGAGGCTCAAAGTTGTTGCCAGTTTTCATGAGCAATTAGAAGAGGATCCAAGTTTTCCTGCTGCTAGGCAGGATTTGAATTATAAAAGAATTAAGGACAAGGATTCAGAGGGAATGCAGGAAGGTTGAAAATGTTTGGAAAACTACCTACAAAGCATTTGCTTGCAGAACATGTCAGAAGCTATGGGGTTATTCTCTTGTGAACCTCCTGCTGAAAAGCCACATTTAAGATTGTCTCTAGTGCTAGTGCTTCTTCCTGAGTTTCTGCAGGGGAAGTCAGACCCAAGAGGCCTCCCGACCCTACAGTCTGTTTCTAAGTGAGCAGGGAGGGTGCTGAATCGGCTCCCAGAACTGGAGGGGGCCTCTCTTGCAGCCTCCAACCGCATCCGTTTTGTTCCTGCCTGGAGGGCTACTGCAGCCAGGATCAGAATATTCTGGAAACAAAACCTACCAACATGACTTATGATAAGCTGTACCCACTAGAATATAAAAATAGCCTTTTCCTAGTGTCTGCATTATCTTTGAGCCCTGATAAGGGAAGCACTTAAAGGCAAAGGAGCTGATACCTTCATGGTAGGGGGCACAAAGTAGCATAATGGGCCCAGAGGCCACCGGGAGGGCTCTGGGGAACAGTAGGGAAAATTTTTGAAAGGAAGCAGCCAGGCCAGCTTGGTGCTGGGTGCTTGGGGGCCTTCAAAGGCTGTTTGCTCTACTGTACTCTCAGAAATCAACTACCTGATAAGCATTTGGTTTAGTGGAGTAAGCAGAGACTTGGAGGATTTTGAGTCAGTTTGAAATGAGTGCCTGTTTCCTCCAGTGTTCTAGAGAGCTTCAGTACTGTTAAAGGATGAGGGGAGGAGCAGATGGTAAGGTAGGTGCCAGGATGGATATATAAGGTCTGGTCAGAGGCATGTAAAGCTTGCTTTGTGCTCTGGGGCTAAGCAGGCTGATCATGGTCTTGTCACCTGATAGAATCTCCTCAAGAGAAGAGTCAACAGTGCTAAAAAAACATGACTAATGAGAGTGTGGTATATGCACACAATGGAGCACTATGTAGTCCCAAGGAAGTATGAAATTATATAGTTCGCAGAATCTTGGATGGTAAAAGAGGGCAGCGTGTTACGTGAAGTCAGAATAAATAGAAACAGATATGGGATATTCTTACTCATCTGTGATTTAATGAGTAATGTGCAAGGGGATGGGATGTATGGAAGGTGGGTAAACCTTTGGCCTAGAGGTGGAATGATGGCGGGAAAGAGAAATGGAGGAGGAGTAAGAAATGTAGATGGGAGATAACAGGGTCTTAGATGATTCAATGGTATTGAGGCAGGTTCATATGTTTATCTAAGCCAGTAGAACCAACACAATTGTAAGTACAGGATTCAAACTGCAATAATTAAACTTTTAAAATGTGCCTATTGAGATGAGTAGTGGGGTCAGAGGAAGAGTAAGGAGTAGAGAATGCTTGCCTTACATGCAGCCAACCCGGATTTGATTCCTGCTATCCCTTATGATCGCCTGAGCACCTCCAGGAGAAAGTCCTGAGTGCAGAGTCAGGAATAATTCCTGAGTATCACCCCATCTCTTTTTCCTCACCCCCCCAAATAGAGATAAAGAGTAAAAACAGTAAAGGCTTGAGAAAGAATCTAGGGACATAGGTAGTAGAGCACTGACACTGGTGATAGGATTGAAACTATGATGTTGTATGTCTGAAACTGTTATTGACAATTTTATAAATCCCAGAGCCTACATTGAAAGAAAAAGAAAATCCTGTTACCAGAGCTGAGTCCTCGTGAGAGACCTGAGTTCAACTCATGGCACTTCAGGGTTCCTGTCTTACTGAAGGGTGTGTCCCCTAAACAACCACAAATAATCCTCCTGCATAAACTGCAGCTCTGGCCAGCTGTATCAGAGCCTCTGGAGAGTCCAGCTGTCAGCACTACTGTGAGACTGAGTGTTCCCAACCTGGTCCAAATGAAAGAATCTGAGAACTAGAACATTACAGAGCAGTAGGCAGTGTGACTAGGGGAGCTTCAATGGGATTTTGCAGACATTATTGCCTTGGTCAGGAGGATCCCTTTAGGAGGCTTGTTATGTTTGCTAGGCAGGAGAGAGGTGGAAGAGAAATGTGACTCCTGCCCTTAGCCATTTGGATGGAGCATTGCAAGCCTCAGCTGCTCTATTTGGACTTAAAATTCTCAGTTGAGAAAGGCTCTTCCCTTCTCTCCCCCACCAGTTAAATCAGCCTTTGGGATATTAAGGGGGGAAAAAATCCTAAAATCCTCACTTCCTATGTAGGGTACACTACCTCCACTGTCCCATGCATCCACCTCCCCTTCCTGCTCCAGCAGCTGAGACAGAACAGTGAAGCTCCAGGAAGAGTCTCCTCATGAGTCGATTAAAACTCCAGCCTCCTGACCTCCAATCATAAGTTCCTGGCCCTGGGAAATAGCGCTGTAATGGGCTTCAGGCGATAAAGCAACAAGGTTGAAATTGAGGTTACATTAAAGCCTAATTTTCTTAGGAGGAAAAAATGTGCAAATGAATATGAAAGCGATGTACCTTTGTAATACAGCTTCTTGTCTGTGCCCAAAGCTCCTCAGACCTTTTGTCTCAATTTTTCTCAGTACACTTGGTCAGAAGGAGTCTGAATCTATTGTACTCTGCAATGCTGCCAATAATCCCACACAGAGGATGCAGGCAGACAGAAATGGCTCAGTTCTGTGTGGGGCAAATCAGGACTGAAGCAGCTTGGGACCAGTTTCAATAGGCCCAGGCTCCCCTAACTGAACCCAGGCAGTTTTTGCTAACCTAAAGTAGTCTTTTGGGCTCCTGGATTTGAGAACTGTCATTGATAATCTATGTAAGGTTAGGGAGGAAAATCGGGTTCACTTCAACTCAGTTTTCGACGGAGGTGGAGAGATAGTACAGTGGCAAGGTGTTGACTTATTTGGCATGCAGTTGACTTGTTTCAATCCTGGCATCCCATGTGGCAACCCCAAGCACTACCAGGAATGAGCCCTGAGTAAAGAACCGGAAGTAAGCTGTCAGCATTGCTGGATGTAGTAGCTCCAAAAGAAATAGATGGGTTTGGTATTTATTTTTATTAGTTGATTTATTTTGTTTTGGGGCCACATCCAGTGACACTCAGGGGTTACTACTGGCTATGCGATCAGAAATCATTTATGGCTTGGGGGATCATATGGGATGCCAGGGATCGAACTGAGGTTCATACTGGGTCAGCTGCGTGCAATGCAAAGCTCTACCACTGCGCTTGGGCCTTGGCTTGGGTATTAATTGACATTATATCTAGTAAAGTACTTCATGCATGAAAGAACCATATATAAAATATAAGTAATAAATTTGTTACATCGTTCCTTCCAAGAAGCCAGCTTTGTGAGAACTTTGTAAAGTACTACATTTCCTTGAGCCTGCTGGACTTGTCAATTAAAATAAAAACAAAAAACCTATAGTTTGGAGGAGGCCTTCATTATACTGCAAATAATTAATTTGCCTGGATTGTGAGAAAAGGTTTCCAGTTTTCCCAGATTGCCCCCTTTCAGCTACTTCTCTTAGTTCCGATCCGTACCTTCTCCTGTCTTCTACCCATTGTGAAACCTTAGAGAACATGTGGGAAGTAAATGAGTAAGACAGGATAAAGCCCTCTAGAACTTTTCAGCTTGTACAGCAGAGCCTGGTTTAAGAGACAAGTTCTTTTAATGCAAGGAAGTGCTGAGATGTCAGCCGGAAACGCTGTTTACTCTCTTGCAAGCACTGAAAAGGTGATCCAGAAATACCAAATGAATATTTTCTTTCTTACACGCACTTCTTATTTCCCTGGTGTTTCTAGACAGTATTAGCTGCTGTGCTTAAGGCACACATCTTATATTGTTTGGACTTTCCTACACATGAGATGACATTATGCTGTTACCACTTTTAATATTGCAATAATTTTCATAACATCAGTCTGTATATATGAATGCTTATAACTTATGCTTGGGCCCTTTTATATAAGAAGCATTTTTTTTATTTTGACAGCTGCATTGCTAAGGGCATTGAGGATTTCCTTAATGCCGTCATTCAGTGGGCGTGTATTTGGAAATATTATTTTCTGCTTTTGTGCAGTTTCTCCAACTCCTAGGAGCTTTGTTACCTGCTCATGAAGAATAGAACTCTTTGGAAGTGTGGACTGCAGTGGCCCAGGAGAGGCCCCAAGTCTTGTTAGAGGAGCATTTCTTTTTGCCCTCGGCATGACAGATTTGAGATGATGGTGCAGATTGAAGCTGAAATGAATTGCCAAGATGAGACCCCAAAGACAAAGAGACAAGCAAGTGACTAAAGGCTTGGAGGGGCAATTTGATCATTGCTGACTTCAGGATTACTGGTTTGCAGAAATCAATCCTATAGCAGCAGAAAGTTCCTGCTTCGTCAAGTTGTTAGACCCTGAGTTGAGTTAGATTGTGGATGCCTAAAATCATGTCATGGCTGTTTAGTAATGTGCTTAAAAATGGATGGAAGGTGCCACTATTCACCCAAATGTTCTTACTATATTGTGTGCTTTGTATGACTTTCCATAGGAGAATCACCTCTGACTCTCAGTTTCTTCAGTTTTAAAATGGAACTATTAACCTAGCTTTTTGTACAAGATAGAGTGCAAGAATCAGAGATGGAAATGGCTTTTATTTGTTTTTAAATCTACAGAACCCTCCAAACTGACTTTTTGATTAATTTTTCCTGTTAAAAAGCAATTTATGGCTTTTAAATAAAGTGATTGAAAATAATTCTCTGGACAAGGGTATCCAGCCCTGCTCGCATGTTCAGTTCTGTCCTAATTGGTCTGGGAAGGGACTAGGGTTTGTGTTTTAATTTTTCCTTGGATGTATGCTTCAAAATGGTCATGTACTCAAAACTTGAGTATATGGCTGAATGACTTCTACTTCAAGGGACATTTTCACTAAATATGCCTGCATGTCAGCTTTCTCACATCAGCACTCAGGGATTTGGACTTCTGCTTCTCTCAATGATGATGCTTGGCTTCAGGGTGTGCAGAGCAAAGCTAAGTAGATGCCAAATCAAAAGGCTCTAGACTTCGTTTTTGCAGTTCCTGCTGTGCTCTCTATTCCCACCCACTTCCAGGGGCTCTCGACTTCCTGTCTCAGTGCCTGTACAGGCACACATGGGAATGCAACTTTTCTATGCTAGAGCATCTCCAACCTAAAGACAAAATCTTTCTGGTTCTCCATATCAGCATCTTCTTGGAGCACACCCTGTTACCCAGGCTCATGAGAAGGAGCCCAAATGCAAGCAGGCATGGTGGCTGTCCTCTATGTGCCCAAAGGCCAGGTCTGATGGCAGTTCCTTCCTACTGTGCCCCACCAGGAAGCTCATTCTCCTTACAGCCAAGCTGTTGATTTCCTGCTATGAAGAACAGAGCCATTTCTTTCCAGGATTCCCCCCAACCCCACTTCAGTTTTCTCTGGGGGGAGTCCCTCTCTCTCCTCAGAGCCAAGAAATGAGGGGAAGAAGAGAACCAAGAAGATGCCGGATTTGTTTTATTAGAGAATTGGAGATGAAAGAAAAGATTTTGATGTACCTCTGAGAGCTATGAGCATGGATTCCTTAGTTTTTTCCCCTCTGACCTTAATTTGCAAACAAGGGGGAATAATCAGTTCTCCTTTCTGGCTGGAGCCTGTCCTTGTTAGGGGTTTAAATTCTTCTTCACAGGGCCTTACCAATTCTCTGTGCCATCATCTTCCTTTCTTAAAGGAATTGTCCAATCACAGGCATGATTGAGGAAATTAGCTGAAACCGAAGTTTTAAAATTTTCAAATCACATTTGCCAATTTTTTTGTATTATCCACAAAGCTCATTCATGAGACTGCAGTTTCTAGTTTTCACCCTAAAAACAGTCTCAAGGGCAGCTCTTATTGTACAAGATAGAGTGCAAGAATGAGATGGACATTGCTTTTATTTGTTTTTAAATCTATAGAACCCCAAATTGACTTTTTTATTAAGTTCTTTCTTAAAAAAATAGAATAATAATTTTTCCTGTTATAAACAATTTATGGGGGCCAGCAAGGTGGCGCTAGAGGTAAGGTGTCCACCTTGCAAGCGCTAGCCAAGGAAGGACCGCAGTTGGATCCCCCGTGTCCCATATGGTCCCCCCAAGCCCGGGGCAATTTCTGAGTGCTTATCCAGGAGTAACCCCTGAGCATCAAATGGGTGTGGTTCGGAAAAACCAAAAAAATATTTAAAAACAATTTATGGCTTTTAAATAAAGTGGTTGAAAATAATTCTCTGGACAATTCTCTGGACCAGCTTTACTTTACATAATCTTTCTAGGCCCTGTCTACCCAGAGACTCATGAATGACTTAGGGTACCACATTCAATCAGAAGTTATGGGAAAGGTATCATTGATTGAAAAGATCATGAAAACCTGACAATTTTTTTCTCATCAGCATCCCTTCCTTCTGAATATTCCTTGCATCTCTTTTCAGTGGATTTATCACATTAGACCCACTATATTATAACTAAATTATAGCATTCTCTCTCTCTTTTCTCTCTCTCTCTGCTCCCCACTCCCTAGATAGTGGAGAGACCATTAGAGGCATCATATATTTATAACCATCTGCCTTGCTAGAAAGTTCCGTGTTTTTGTCAAATGAAGGAAAGAAGGAAGGAATGAACTAATGAAAGAGAAAGGGATGGAAGTAATATTCCATAGCCCCAAATGTAAGCTCATTGGCCCAACTCAACATATTCACAACTAATCTCTAAAGAGATGCACTGCCCTTTTGAAGCACCAGTTGGCATATCTACAGCCCACAGTCAATTATGCCAATGGCCTAATTCACTGCTTCAAGACAAATGTTTGCAGAAACATTTGCAGAAACAAAACTGATGAAAATTCCAGGTAAACTAGAATTTGGGCTAAA
>PVKC010015541.1:0-21341 GCA_004027635.1 Crocidura indochinensis
ATATATATATTTCACTATTTGCTTTAGAGATAATTAAAGAGTAAAAGAGTGACTTCAGGAACAGTGGGGCACTTCGTTGCTTACCAGCATACTTCTTTTTAAATTACTATGACTTTTCTTTTTTGAGAAATTATCTACCCATAATGTATATCATTTTAGTGAGATTCTCATTTAAGCCAAACAGAGTATATTAATTTTGCTCAGGGGCTTTCAATTCATCAGAGAGACATTAAATTTGTTTATTCCAATAGTAGCACCTCCTAAAAATCATTGATGAGCTTCTATCTCCAAGAATCCCTGAAAGAGTTTTTTCTTTTTGTGAAACAGGTTCTCTGATGCTTCTCAACTTAATGAACTTTTTGTTAACTCTTTCTCATTTATGGAAGCTAAAATTACTTTGCAAAGCCCCCAAATAATAAAAGCAGTAGAAAGGTATAGAACTTAGTGAGTAAAGAAATCGCTGTAGTGTCTTGACTTCCTAATTTATTCTGTCAGTGGTTACCAAGGCCCTGCTCTCTAGACCAGCATTAGGAAATGACAATAAAGAAGGCAGATCAAGCCCCAACCCTCACTTAACCTACCTATATCCCTTATATCATGTTGGCATGAGAGATTAACAAAAAGCAAATGCTTTTTTCACATTTAATAAAAATCACAAAGAAACTACAGCAAGTTTATGGGTTGAAGAGTGGCTGGGATGGTTAGGATTAATGAAGAAGCACTCTCTGAAATACAGAATTTTGTGCTGAGATATGAATGACTTGCAAGTGTCAGAGGAAGAGAATCCCAGGTTAGGAGTTTCTGCTTTCAGGTTCTGGCATGGGAATATGCTGGGTGTGTTAGACGGCAGGAAAAAGTGACAGGTAGTTTTCAATAGAGTGGCAGAGGGACAGAGAACTGGAGAGAGGTCAGGAGGCTGATGACAGACATCTATATCAGTGATCAGGACTGACTTAACTGATCAGCACATAGCAGATTCAGTCAGAAAAGCACAAGATACTTATATAGAACTCTTGAACATGTTTCTCTTAAGATCAGAAAAGGCAAGTAGCATAATAATGAATCTTGCCTGAAATGATCTTTATACTAATGTATTCATAAAATAATAAATATATAGAAATATATATACAATATTTTTATGTTTATAGAGGAAGGAAAGGCAACATGAGGGCCCACACAGTTTGCAATGGTGAAAATGTGCATAAGAAAATAAAATCAATTGGGCTGGAGCGATGGCACAGTGGCAAGGCGTTTGCCTTGCATGAGGTTGACCTATAATGGACCATAGTTCAATCCTCTGGCGTCCCATATGATCCTCCAAGTCAGGAGCAATTTCTGAGTGCATAGCCAGAAATTTTTGAGAGCCACCAGGTGTGGCCCCAAAACCAAAAAAAAAAAAAATAGAACCAAGACCCAATTGAATGATTAGCATTACCATTCCAGTTATGGAGTTCTCAAGATCTTCAGAAGTCTCATAAGCAATAGGGTATTCTGAAGCACATGAAAACACAGATCTAGAAGCTGAAATTCCAGCTGTTTGTAACAGACTTCAGTCAACAGGATATTGCAATACTTTGATGACATGTAACAAGTCCTATAAGTTTTAGATCCTGATAAGTCATAGGATATGACTTTACTTGATCTGGCAACTGCAAAGGAATGAGGAATCCTGCTTGTGATCTATTTGATTTTTTAATGGTACAGGTCAAATCTAGGGCCTCAAAGATGCAAGGCATTTGTTTCACCACTGAACTACATCCCAACCCACTTAAAAAACAATTCCCTTTTTAGAGGAAGACCATGAAGTACCAGAGATTGAACTTATACCTCATACCTGAAAAACATATTCTCCATCTCTCTGAGCCATTTTATCATTCCCTAAAATAATTTAATTAAGTCCAGAGATCCTTACATATGATTTGGGGCTTATAGTTATGCTCTATGCATCATTGTTGAATGTATCTTCTATTAAATCCAGCTCTTGAAACCTGGTGCTGAGTTCCAGTTCTTAGCACTCAAAACAAGAATTGCAGGATATTTCTCTCTGTTTATTGCTTCTTATTATACTTTCCTTTTATATATTTGTTTATTTAAGCCTTGAAGCTGGTCCTCTGTCATATTTCTCATCTTGGGACCAGAATTCTTTCACCATTGCCAGTATGTAGGCATGTGTCTGTAAAGAAACAGACATGTTACTAGAAAGATTGGAGGAAGGGCAGGTTTGGCACGAGCCATATAGTGTGTGCAAGGTGAGTATAGAGCTGAACCAATGTTAAAACAGCAAAGAAACTTAATGCTTCATGACTGTCTGTAGGTCAAAATTGTAATTTCCTCCACAAGGTTTTCAGAGATCAGGCCTCTGTGTCTAGTTCTTCAGCTTCGAAATTCAGAAACCATTTTATGGCTGAAGGATTTTAGATCTCAAGCTAAGCTAATGAAATGTATAAATTGAAATATTAATTTACCAAGTTAGTGCCTATGATACTAAGCTTACTAATCGTGGAAGCAGCGCTTTCTACTAAAGAGAGCTTTTAGGAAAAAATATAGCCAGATTAAAGACAAGAAGGTGTAAGGCTCCTGGCCATATCATTACTGCTATAAAAATTCTCATGAACTCCATTTGTACATAGCAGCATTTTAGTATAAGTGAACATATAGCACATGCTCCACAGCTCATTCTTTTCCCCTCTAGGTACTGAAATGCAAGACTATGACTTCTCGATTCAGGTGTAAGTGGAGAGAATATTAGCAGTACTGACCTCTTAGAGTGTGGTAAGATTTGTCAATATGTACCGAACACACAATAATGCCTGGCCATAGCACAACATACCAATAATGGTTAGTTATTATCACATTTTTTTAGTATGGAGAGTGTTCTTAATTAAAGATTTTTAATTAAACCATTATGATTTACAAAGTTATTCATAGTTGAGTTTTAGATATATAATATCTCAGGACCAATCTAACCACCAGTATCAACCTTCCTCCACTAATATTCTGGGAGTGCATCCCAGGCCACCACCACCTACCCCAGTCTGCCAGCATAACAGGCCCATTTTTTATTTTGGTTGCTAAAGTTTGGGTTTCATGATTTTATTGTTGTTGATTCTGGCTTGGATATTTAGTTCTGTCCTTTCTTAACACCACCATAATTAAAAGAAAATCTCTCTGTAATAATCTTCCTGTAGATTTTCTCAATACCAGTGTTTGGTTTCAGCTTTCTAAATGTGGACATGCATTTATTTATTTATGGCTTCTTGTAGGCCATTCCCTAATTACCTTGCTTGTTTGAGATGTTTCACAAATTTTCAGCTAAACATTTTGTAGTCACTCCCAACTCTACATGTTGTGAGCATCATCACTTTGCATTTTTTCTTTTCTCTTTTTCTAGTTGTATTCTAGGGGAATAAGAATATAGATAAAAATTCCAAGATAATTTTATTCTTATACACAGATTCTTAAATCTGATTTCCTAGTACTATGTAACTCCCTGACAAATGAAGATCCAAAAAGTCTGAGAACTCTTTCATCATATCCATTTCTTGTTTTATTTTGTTTTTGTTTTTGTTTTGGGGTCACACCCAGTGGCGCTCTGGGGTTATTCATGGCTCTGTACTCAGAAATTTTTCCTGGCAGGCTCAGGGGACCATATGTGATGCCGGTTATTGAATCCGAGTTGGTCCCTGCTGAACCGTGTGCATGGCAAAGGTCCTCATTGCTGTGCTATCACTCCGGCCCTCCTTGCTGCAGAAATGACAAGTCATAGATCACAATAAGCCCGATCACCTAAATCCCAGGTTCTCCACTACACATTTAGGGGCAAGCTCTGCGCTGCCTCTCAGCAGCTCTGCTTCCCCTGAAAGTGTGACCCAGGCACCCCTCCCCACTGCCCTGCAGCTCCTTTCCTCACTGCATACCCACCCCACACCCCACCTATGACTTGTTGCCTCCCACCCACCTGCCTTGTCCTCTCCTAGTTGGCACTTGCACAAGTGCAGCATGAGCCTTTTGCTGGCTCTTTGCTCACAGCAAATTGACACACACTTGTGTAGCTAGAATAACTTTCCCCTCCTGATGGACTCATTGTTAGCGTGTGACTTGGAGGGAAGGAGAGCAAAGATCTGGGGCAGGTGAGCAAATCATTAGCATACCGAAACTCCAGTCTGGTAGACTGGAAGTCTCTAATGCACTAATGAAGTAACTACTAAGAGGCAAGACAATAAAGAGAGAGGGAAAAAACCCATTGGAGATGATTAATAAATTGCATACAATAATAGTGTATAGATGAAGACTCACAATCTGACAGGGTGATATGGAATTTCCTGTTTCTGAAACAAAGTTGTGATGATTGTTTCAGCAGAACCTACGAAACCTGCTTGCTAGTCTTGATTTGACAGCATAAATTTATTATAAAATCGTGTCTGTTGTAAATGATTTAGTGGTTCAATCATTTCTAATGCACTATAACCAGTTGAGTATGGATACCTTATGTGGAAAGAGTTTCTCTAAGTCACAAGTTATTCTAGGGGAAGGGAAAAAGAGGAGCTACTATTTAGTGAGTGCCAAGTTTCAGTTTAGGAAGAGGAGAAAGTCCTGGTGATAGATAATGGTGATTTCACAACAATGTGTATGTGTGATTAACAATATGAATGCCTCTAGAGTCTAGACTTAGAAATGTTTACAATGAAGTTTTATATCATGAAGTTTTACTATGATGGAAAAAGTGATTCAACTTGTGAGCAAAATTTAGGATAAATAGCATAGAACAATAAATAGCATAAAACAATAAACTTAGTTTCATTGACTTTTACCATTAATTTATAATTCCAATGCTCAGAGATAACCAGTGTAGGGCTTTCTTAGAAATGTGTTATATATTAAGTGTATGTATTTATTTAAAATTACTATACTAGATTGTAAAATAGACTATTGTCCTGTTTCATGTATCATGTAAAAATAATCATGTATAGGGGCCAGAGTGATAGTACAGCAGTTAGGCATTTGCCTTGCACACAGCTGATCCAAGACGGAAGGTGGTTTGAATCCCAGTGTCTCATATGGTCCCCCCAAGCCAGGAACGATATTTGAGCTCATTACCAGGAGTAAACCCTGAGCATCACCGGGTATGGCCCCAAAACCAAAATATATATTATATAAATATACCATTTATATAGTTTTGTGTACATTGCTTGTTTTTCTAGCATACTGTTAGCCATAATAGCATCAAATACATATGTTTATATACCAAGATGTATAAATCTATTTATTTTTTAAGCTACATAGATTTTTTTCCTACTTTTACCTTTATGTACAATATAATACAAACATTTCTCAATGAAATGGATGTTTTTTTTCCTGTCAGATCTTTTTCTAACTCTATAGTTGTCTATCGAATTTTTCTTAATTCATTTAGAAAATATCTGATATGCTACGGGGAGTATACTTTTAATGACTAAAATCCAGCTACAACATGTTTGCAATCATGGTGCTTAAAAAATATATTATAAAAAAAAAAAAAAAGATCTCAGGGACCGGAGCTTTAGTGCAGTAGTAGGACGTTTGCCTTGCATGTGGCTAACCCAGGATGGACCTGAGTTCAATTCCCCAGAGTCCCAAGGTGTGACCCAAAACCCCAATAAATAAATAAGCAAACAAATAAATAAAAATATCTGATATGCTTCCAGTGTGGGTCATGCTAACTTTGGACGATGCATTGTCCATGCTCTGTTGTTAAAGAAATCACATTGTACTTCAACTATATCTCACCATTCCATTTACTTATGAGTCAGGAACATCCAAGGTAAGTGCTAAATTATAAAGAAAAATCAAGGCTTACCTACTTGTTCAGTTTTTGGGCAACCATCGGTGGTACCAAACATTGAACTAAGATCAACTGTGTGCAAAACAGCAATTAACCCCTGCAGTACTTCTCTGTCCTCAAATCCTTGGATTTTCTTGGAGAGATTAACGTATGAAGATATTTCTACTACAGTATATATTGATTAAGCTTCCACAGAACTTGAATTTCCTCTCCTATAAAAGCAAATTTTCCTTAAAAAGACTGCTGATGGGTTAATGGGTAAGGCAACTGCCTTGCACACAGCTAACCCAAGCAGACCTCGATTCAAATCCCGACGTTCCTTATGGTTCTCTGAGCCTGCCAGGAGCAACTTCTGAGTGCAGATCCAGGAGGAATCCCTGAGTGCTGCCGGGTGTGACCTCTAAGCAAAAAAAAGGGGGGAGGGAATAAATTTTCCTATGAAAAGCACAAGTGCTTTTTCATTATTGTGTTCTTCAATGTAAGTTATCAGCTTACCTACATACGTGTTTCTGTTTTTCTTGGGGTGGGGATTACAAGTCCATCTACTCTTTGCTGTATTGGTTTCTCTGGGAAAATATATAAGAAATTCTCTATAATTTACTTGACATTATTTTTAGGATAGCCCATTTGTAAGCTAAAAATAGTCTTTCCTTTTCCCAAGTGTACATATATATTTATATATTATTATATATTATATATATATTTCCAACACTAGAATACATAAGAAGTATGTGGGGTAATAAGGCTCATATTTGAGTAAAATATAATGCATAGATAGTAGATGACTTCTTCAAAGTCACATAAACTAGTTTGTGGTAGAGTTAGCAAGTGCTACTATTGTGTCACCAGTCATATAGATAATAGTCTCCATAGAAAAAAATACTTGCTCAATTAATTTACATATTTAATTTCAATTTGGCCCACTCCTATCATATGCATTTTGCAATGTGCATTTCCTGCAGTTTGAGGAAATGAGGAAGTAGCTAGGCAAAAAACGTTTTTGTTAAGACTGTAGAGATTACAGAGGATATGACATTTGTCTTGCATATTGCTAACTTTTTTTTTTTTTTGGTTTTTGGGTCACACCCGCCAGCGCTCAGGGGTTCCTCCTGGCTCCAGGCTCAGAAATCGCTCCTGGCAGGCTCGGGGGACCATATGGGATGCTGGGATTCCAACCACCGACCTGCATGAAAGGCAAACGCCTTACCTCCATACTATCTCTCCAGTCCTGCATGTTGCTAACTTTGATTCTCGCACAGCCAGGAATAAACTCTGAGTAACACTGGATGTGGCCCAAAAGCAAAAGAAAAAAAAATCAATAAAGGAAACAGCCATTCACTTATCCTAAAATTTTTGTTTGCTTGTTGGAGAGTCAGTACAATGATTAAGTTAGTAGTTCTGCACATAGCCCACACTAGTTTGATCCTTTGCACTGCATATACCCCTCTCCTAGCACAACCAGGAGTCGTCCTTGAGCTAGGAGTAAGTAAGCACAGCTGGATATAAGTCCCTCAAATGAACAAAAATTTTGTGCTAACAAAAATGTTCTCTTTGTCCTCTTGCTCCCTCCGACCCCTTCAAAATTAGGAATAGTATTAGTATTCTAGGAAAAAAACCCTCTTTTGGTATTCCTGGCAGGTGATGAATTCATTGTCTTTTTATCTCACTCCTATCAGCTAAACCTGTCCACAGTGGCACTTCATCTAAAACCAAGGGAAAGATAAATAGAGGTAGGAAAATCCAACTGTGAAAATTAACCCTTGGGAATATACAAAAAGAAAAGAATAAATGTGCTAAAGGAGCAAAAATAACAGTAACTTAAAAATGATAAAACAAAACAAAACAAACACACTATAAACCAAAGCAGACAGACCAACAGGCCAGCCCCAAGCTCCTCACTCAGTAGGAAATTTCAGGTGGGTGTTTTAAAGCATTAGATTCTAAAGCACTTTCAACTAAGACAATCTCCAAAACCTGTATTTTCACAATGAGCTTTTCCACTACCTTTTCTCCCCCTTTTCTTGGAAACATAGTAATTCCCCACTTTTCTCTCCTTTGCTATTAGATGAACATGAGCATATGTGTGTGGGAGGGTCACACACGTTGTGATAGTATCTACTGGGGGACGCATATCTAGTTGTCACCTGGGCAAATTACAAACAACAGAGCAACGGGCACTGTGTGCAGCATGTAGGGGGTGGGGATAGGGTCAAAGTCTCAACCTGCTACTGAACCACATTCCTGGACCCACAAACAAAAATTTTAAGGCTTAAGTCAAGAGACTGGAGAGATAGTACAGTACCTTGCAAGCATCTGACCCATGTTCAATCCCTGGGACCATCTTTGGTCCCTTGAGCACCACCAGGAGTGATAGATACCTGAGCACAGAGCTGTGAGTAATCTATGAGCATAACTGAGTATGTCCCTCCAAAATATAATAATAATGAAGACTTTAGTCCATATATTTTAGAGTGAGAGTGATTATAGTTTTTGAAATACTGGAGACTTGCTTATACAAAATAGGCATGCATTTTACTTTATTTTGGAGATTAAATTTGATTGAGACTGTTAATAGTGTTTTCTCATATATAATTTAAAACCCACACCCATTACCAGTGTATCCACTGCCCTTTCTCAAGGACCTCATTGCTCCTCCCAAAATATTCTTATTTTTTTCTACAATCAGTAGATTATACACAGTATATTGATTGTGAGGCTAATGCTGATTTTTTTTCTGAGGTGAATTATACTTCTCAGTATTCTTACACTGACATTTGAATATCGAGCATTTCAGAATATAAATCTATTTAGAGACAGAATTTTTGGTTTTGGGCCACACTTGTTTGTGGGTTATTTATGGCTCTGCACTTAGAAATTACTCCTGATGGTGTTCAAGGGACCATAGAGAATGCTGGAGACAGAACTAGGTTGAGCATATACTCAGCAAGCATCTAGTACCTATTTATTCACTACACTATTTTTTCAGCCCCTGGAGACAGGATTTTTAATTGCTTACATGTTTTCCTGTTTTTTATCCATTGAGGTGCTGTGATTTACAGTACTGTTTTAATGGCTTTATGTGTATATAATTTTAATATGATAGCCACCACTAGAGTATTTGCTTCCCTTATTCAAGATCCCCAAAGTCTCTCCCTTTGATTTTTCCTCTTCCCCACCACAATCTCAGTCTGTAGGCCAATTCTCCTACTCTTTGCCTTTGGCCCTATGTATCCTTAAGTTTCACATAAATGGGATATAACTCTTATTCTTTTTCTTCTGACAGACAGACTTCACTCAACATGATATCCTTTAGTTTTATCCATGTTGCTGTGGTTTTTATTCTGTTTAGAGCTGCATAGTATTCCATTATTGGGTATGTGTGTGTGTGTGTGTGTGTGTGTGTGTATGTGTGTAGCACAACTTCTTGATTTATTAATCCTACTTGGACATTGGGTTGTTTCCATATCTTGACAATTGTCCTAAGTGCTGTGATGAATGTAGCTTATTTGATATATCTTTTGGAATTATTTTGTTTTGGTAGTAGATGACAAGAAATGGTGTCACTGTGTTGTATGAGGATTATATTCATTTTTTTGAGAGATTGCTTTCCATATAAGTTGAATAAGATAACATTCTCATCAACAGTGAATGATGGTCCCTTTCTCATCAAAACTAAAAACACATTTTTGATATAAGACACAGGAGTCAGAATCTTTATAGAGATTAATTAAATTAAAAATAGATCTTTAGGCTTTACCCTAGGATCTGTGCAAAAGCCAAATCTCTAATTGCAGAGGAATGACTCTGACAACCATGACAACTTTCCCTGGGACCATGAGGAAAGATCTTGGGGTTCGACAGCTAACATGCCAGAGCCTATAGTCAGTCTCATGACAGTGTGCTTCAAAGGTGGAGACACCTTGTATCTCTTAGGCCAAGGAAATTTCCCCAATGTTTACTGTGCCTCTGTAGAGAAAAAGGAAACCCACTTACCACATCAGCCCACCCTATTTTTTTCTTTTCTTTCAATTTTATTTATATTTATAGATTCTAGATAGGGGCCCCACCTTTGTTTATTTTTGTTTTGGTTTGTGTTTGTTGTTTTTTTTTGTTATAAAGAACTATAGAACATAAACCATCTGGTTCTGTCTCACATTTACAAACTGCCTCTCCCTACAAACTGAGAAAAGGATAAAAAGTGATGGAACCCAGGGGCCAAATGGTTCCAGGAGCACAGAGTGGAAATAAAAAAATGATCAGCCCTAAATGTCAACATCAAGAGACCCAAACTATAACAAGCTATACACAAAATGGACCTGTTATGCTAACAGTCTAGGGGGCTTAGTATGGAGGTATGGTATGCATGCTGGGAACTAGAGTGGAGGGAGATCAACACTGGTGGTGGGAATGGCCCTAATTCACTGTCACTATGCTACTGAATTACAATTGTGAAAAACTTGTAAAAAAAATGAAGGAAAGAAAAAATATAGATCTTTAGGATGGATTCTAATCCCATTTATCTAGAATTAATAAAAGAAGAATGTTCAGAGACGAAACTATGAAGAAAGAGAAGGTATGTAAAGACATAAGAAGTCAGTTATCTGCAAAATAAGGAGTTGGTGGAGTCCTGGAGCTAGCCCTTTCCTTGCAGCCTCAGAGAAAATCAAGTGCTTACACCTTGCTTTTCAAATTTTAGCACTAGGAGCTGTGAGTTTTATTGTTTAAGCCACAACAGTTAAAAGTATGGATTTTAACTATTGTTTAAACCAATATTTCTCAATTTTTTCCAACTCTAATCTCTTTCTAATGATCTCTTTCTTGTTTCTTTTCTGTGCTCCCCCTTTGCCAGTTGCTCCTGATCTGGTGCTATGGTTCTCCATTTATGTGATTTTAATTTTTGGCCTCCTTGGAAAATATTGGAGACACAGAGGGTTATGTGGTTGAGAAACATTGGCTTAAACTTTAGCTTGTTATGGCAACCCTAACAAGCTAATATATTGATAACAAACTGCTTCTTCACCTACTTAGTAGTGGAGAGAAAATGAAATAAGATAGCCAACTTTTTGGACAGTTATAACAGAGAAAAATATTGGTAATAATGTCCAAAAGGCTAAGATTACTAGTTCTAAGGAATTTGAAACCTTAAGTAAAACTAGTCACCAAAGGAAGTAACTGATGGCAGTTGCTTTAAGTTCCTTTTTGGCATACTAGTTTTCCAAGGGAAGGAAAAAGACTTTGAAATAATTGAACTCCTTTTCAACTTCACTTGAAATATGAATTTTACAAAATACCCCTCTGTGAAATTGACCATTCCACTCCACATCCGTGGGAAGGAGTTCATAATTAGAATATCTTGGGAAACTTCTCCTATTAATTGTTGCATAAACCTAAAACGTTACAAAAGGTGAACAATTCATTGAAATCATTGTTCTTGCCTTTGCTAATTATAGGGAACTATAAGAATAAATTCTTTTTGGTTTAGGGCACTACTAACTCATTATCAAGCTAAGACAATTGGGTCTTCTGGAAATGTGTAGCCTCAATGAGAATGCTACAGGATCTGGCAAGAGTAGATATGAGAGCAGGAAGCTTTCTGTTTAGAGCACAAAAGTGAAATATAGTATAGAACAACACCAAGATTTCTCTGAATAACCTTGAATATTTAAAAGGGAATTAAGCAATATTTTACAGAAAAATTAAAGCTTTTCTTTTTCTTCTTCTTTTTTTTTTAATTAACTTCTCAAGCATTAGGTTTTTCAATAATCAGTTGTTTTTTTGTTCTTGGACTAAATTTTGATATACTGGTTTAGAGAGCCTGGATCCTAAAAATAAACCACCTGCACTCCAAGAATTTTATTATCAGCTCTGTGAATTTGAACTTGAAATGTACACTCAGTTTCATCATCAGTGAAATAGAAGTACAAAATGCACTTATTTGGTAGAATTGTTTAGTGTTGAATGAAATATTCAAGGTGAAGCATTCAGGACAGGATTTGTCTCGAGGTATATAGTCCATAAATTCTGGCTCTTGTATTTCAGGTTTCAGGTATGGTTCTTTATGAGAATGAGGAGTGGTTACAATTCTTTTAAATTTGAAGACTAGGTTGCTGGAGCCTGTGAAGGGAACATTGCAAAGGCACCTCCTATAAGTGTAGCGCTCTTTGATTCAGGGGTGTAGGCATTTTTTGGAGGAGGAAAGGGCTTGTAGAAAAGGGAAAGTCCATATGGGAAAGCCCATTGTCCTCCCTGCTTTTTGCCCCCAAAATCAGATACAGGGGAGTCTTTCTAATGTAGTTCACAACTCCTGGGACCCAGAGCATGGCAAAGGGAGGAGGAGAGGAGACCAAAGAGGAGAGGGAGCCTCCTCACACAGTCAGCTTCTATGACTACTGACAGGCAAAGGAACATTTGAAAAGTCAGACTATCAGTTTTGGCTTTTTATATGGGAGTCTTTAAGGGATACACACACCTACCAATGAAACTGTGCCACTAATTAATTGTTCCTTATCATTTTCTGTGTTTTTCCTCCGATGCTACTTTTGTCCCTTTATTATTTGGTTGTGTCATAGATTTTGATGAAACAAAGTCATTCTTTATACTGTGGGGGTGCTGAATAATGGGGATTCTATAGTTTTCAATTTTTGCTGTTGCTCAGGTCTTAGGAAATCTGAATCTCAGGCCAGGACCAGAAAGAAGTCTCTGGATCATTCCTCAAATAAAAATTTTGGGAACCAATTTAGAGTAATTTCTTCTGCAGTTGATCGTGTGGTGGTCCAATGTTTTAATTAGGGTGTCTGATACTTACTGGAGAAGCCTAGAGACATTGTCTACTTAGGAGAATAATCAGTTTCAGATCATTTCTACTCACAGGTGAGCATATAACTATCATACTGTTTTATTTGACCACTTTTGAGGAATCACTGCGAAGCATCTAGCAGATACATGCTTCCTTACAAATTGTAAAACTTTAATCTTCCCCCAATTTATATGATAAAGAATAGAACATTTTATTTTCTAATGCTTAGAATAATTACTATTAATGTTAATTAATATAGAAAACCATTTCATTTTTAAAATTAAAGTCCAGAATGACTTTTCTTTCTTTCTCTTCCTTCCTTCCTTCCTTCTTTTCTTTCTTTCTTTCTTTCTTTCTTTCTCTTCTTTCTTTCTTTCTTTCTTTCTTTCTTTCTTTCTTTCTTTCTTTCTTTCTTTCTTTCTTTCTTTCTTTCTTTCTTTCTTTCTTTCTTTCTTTCATCTCCTTCCTTCCTTCCTTCTTTCCTTTCTTTTCTTTCTTTCTCTTTTCTTTCTGGAGTTACACTTGGTTCTATACTCAGGAGTTTCTCTTAGCTGTGCTCAGGGGATGATATGTGTTGCTGGGGCTTGAACCCAGATCACTAGTGTGTAAGTCAAATGCCTTACCTACTATGCTATTGCACTGGCTTCTATATTTTTTAAGAGTCATTCACATTTGATAATTTTACCATCTTATATAGCTCGCATTTTATATACATTTGATTTTTAGAACATGATACAATATACATTTGAGTATGCCTTAAAAGTATTATGCATGAGTATAAAGTTAGAATTGGGGTATGATAAAAATATTAAAATAAGGTTAAGACATTGTGTTGTGTTCCATTCTTAAAATTATTCCTTATTTGGAAGGATCGAGGTGGCTACTGAATGCAATGAAGGGACACAGAATTAAAAATTTTTTTTATTATTACCAAGCTCAGTACATACCTTGTGAATTACCTAGCAAAACAGCTTCCTGAATACACTTGCTAATTTTTTTTGTTTCAAAATGAATATTTGACTCTGGTTAAATACTATGTGATCCTTTGTATTGTACCAGTATTTACCAGATTGAAAAGAATTGAGTTTTAATCTTTTTATTCAATTAAAATATAATTATCCAAAGTGCACAAAGGGAAAAAGAAACACTGGGTTCTTTCTTTCTTTTTTTTGGCCATACCTGGTGAAGATCAGTGGTTACTTTTGGTTATGCGCTCAGAAATTGTTCCTGGCTTGGGGGACCACATGGGATGCCGAGGGATCTAACTGCGGTCCGCCCTAGGCTAGCGCAGGCAAAGCAGACACCTTACTGCTTTTGCCACTGCTCCAACTCTATCACTGGCTTCTTTTAAAAATTTTTTTAATAATTTTTTAATATTTTTAAAATATATATATATTAAATAATATATTTATTTAAACACCATGATTACACACGTTTGTAGTTGGGTATAAAATGTCATAAAAAGTAGATCCCCTTCACCAGTGCAACCTTCCCTCCACCAATGCCCCTCCTCTCCCTCCTCCCTTAACCCCATGCAGGCATTTTATTTTTCTCACTCACTACCATTGTCATCGTAATTATTAGTGTAGTTATTTCTCTAACTGCACTCAACACTCTTTGTGGTAAGCTTCAAATTGTGGGCCGGTCCTTCCAGCCATCATCTCTCTTGCCTCTGGGTGTTATAACAATACTGTATTTTGTTTTTATTAAATCCAAAATATGAGTGAGACTATTCTGTGTCTATCTCATTTCCTCTGACATATTTCACTCAGCATAATAGTTTCCATGTTCATTCATGTATAGGAAAATTTCATGACTTCATTTTTCCTTACAGTTGGATAATATTCCATTGTGTACATGTGCCACAGTTTCTTTAGCTGCTCATTTGTTGGTGGGCATCTGGGTTGTTTCCAGATTCTGACTATCGTAAATACTCTGAAATGAACATAGGCATGCAGGGGGCATTTTTGTATTGTGCTTCAGTTTTCCTAGGGTATATCCCTAGGAGTGGTATTGCTTGGATCATACGGGAGCTCAATTACCAGTCTTTTGAGGAATCTCCATATTGCTTTCCATAAAGGCTGGACTAAATGACATTCCCACTAGCAGAAACACTAGCTTCTCTATTTCAGTCCTTTGCTGGTTTGGGGGGGAGGGGCACATTCTGTAAGGATCAGGGCTTAGTAACTTCTGTCTGTAAGTAATGGATGAGTTGTCGGGGATCAAACTTGTGCTTTGTGCATGCAGCACATGAACTCCAGTCCATCAAACACTCCTTGAGATTTACTCTTCCATCCATGAATTTCTCCCTTTTTCATTAGATTTTCATGCGTTCTTTATGCTTTTCTGTCTCCAGAAGCTATTCTAAAATGGGGCTATTAAAAGGAGAGCAACAATAAAAAATAGTAGCAACATGATTCCTGTGTTAAATTGCATTTATGAAATAATTGACACAGTTGAACTGAGAATACTGAGCTCAATAGGATAGAAATGAAACTATTCAAGTGGATGAGGCTTGAATCAGAGCTTGTGACTTCCAAAGTGAGGCATGGGTCAGATCTCTTGTATGTTTTAATCGATCTCTCAATATTTCCCATCTTACTCTACCAAGGTCAAGTACATCTGGTAGACATGTGGTGACATTCCCCTTTTATACTCTTTACCATTTCTTTATATACTTAGACTACACAATATTCACAGCAGTTGTTTTTCCCTTGTGACTGGTATAAATCCATATCTCAAATTTTGTGTAGCATCAGTGCTGCCCTTTGGGAGACATTCTCAGTAATCCTTGGGATGCCCCTGACTGTAGCTATTTTACTTTATTCCCCACCCCAAATCCTCTTCATAATTCACTTGGTCTTTAAAATTGGTTCACACATTATATTATAGTGCTTCCATTCCCTAAGGAGCTGGATTCAGCATCCTCTTACTAAGGAATTTATGGAGACTCTGACTGCCCCCTTTAGAGATTGGTCATAAAGAATATTGTTACCTCCACTTAGTTGCTTTTGTTTGTTCTTTTTTTGGGGCATAATCCTGGCTCTGAATTCAGGGATCACTCTAATGGATTTGGGAGACCATATGAGGTGTTGAGGCTTGAGCAAAGGTTGGGTATTTGCAAGGTAAACACCTGACCCTCTGTACTATCTCTCTGACTCCCTAGTTGCTTTCTTTTTTTTATAAAATTACTTATTTTTAAAAATTTATTATAACATAGTGATTTACTAAGTTGTACATAATACTATCATATAAGGCACTAAATGTTCAGATATTGTTCACAGGCAACTCTCTCTTTTCCTCTATAAGGGAGTAAGACTCAAGAGCTCTCCAATTCATTACCAAGATGACCAATTTCCACTGTTTTTGTTTTTCACATTCCATGAAAATATGCTGAAATTTGTAGTGCCAGGAGCATAAGGCTTTGACGATTTATAGTCTGGTGAGGCTTTTATTTGGTCCTTTTGGACTTATCTGTGGCCACTGTTGTACCCAAGACCATCACCTCCTAAGTCAGGATTACTATAAGAGAGCATTTACTTGCACTCTCTGTTGTCTTCTCTATTATTCATCTATCCTCTTTTCCTCTTGCTCTTGTTTAGGTACACATGTCCATTTATCATCATGTCAGGATCTAAATTGTTCATCTTGTATCATTACAATGAGTATTTTTCCTCTTCTCTTTCCTATATTACTGTGATATTTGGGGTTCACAAACAAGCCTGGTTGTGGTGCTCTTATGCTTGGTCTTTAGCATTCAGCCGTGCAGTTTTGCTGTTTTTAACTATTCCTATTTGGTTTGTTTCAGGGGCTCCACGATCTATTCTGGTTCTTTTGAGTCTATTCTTTGTTGGGTCTTTCTTGAAACCTCACTTCTCCACTGATCTTTTGGGTCAGGTCAGATCTTGACATTTTTTATGTCTATAAAGGGAGTGTAGCAGAGAAATTACTCTTTTTTTTTTTTGGTTTTTGGGCCACACCTGGCGGTGCTCGGGGGTTACTCCTAGCTATCTGCTCAGAAATAGCTCCTGGCAGGCATGGGGGACCATGTGGGACACCGGGACAAACCAACCACCTTAGGTCCTGGGTCGGCTGCTTGCAAGGCAAACGCCACTATGCTATCTCTTGGCCCCAGAAATTACTCTTAATTACTTCTGCTGAGGATTGTCATTAAGTCAGAATAAATTTGTGCTAAGGAACTCAAAAGACCCGAGTAACAAAAGACCACTAAAATATGTCATCATTAAAAAATATCTTTTTCTTTTTAACTTTTTTTTTGAGGGGCGGGCACACCTGGTGACTCTCAGGAGTTACTCCTGGCTATGTGCTCAGAAAACACCCCTGGCTTGAGGGATCATATGGGACACTGGGGATCAAACCACGTTCTGTCCTGAGTCAGCAGCGTGCAAGGCAAATGAAATGCCTTACCGCTGCGCTATCACTCTAATTCCCCCCAAAGTATCTTTTTCTTCAAAAAATTTTCAGCTAATTTTTGTTTTTACAATGAATTTCCCATTACTCTAATATAAAAATCTCTACCCAGAGGTGAGACAAGAATGGATACATGTGACAGAAGTAAGGAAAATTAACAGAATATTTGCTTTTCTGTTACACTTAATCAGGTTAAATATCAGTACTGTTGGTTGTGGTTTGGGAACCTTATCATTTGAGCTGAACAAGATTTCCCCTTTCACAATATACATTTTAAATTCTATTTTAAAATTAAGGTGAATGACTTTCAATAGTGTCAATGTTTATTCTTTAAGCGTACAGTGATACTGCATCATAACTACCTCTAAAGTGCCACCACCCTATACAACTGACTTTAATTCCTGTCTCATATGTTCCCTCTCCCAAATAACCTCACCCATGGACCCAAGGATAGAATGCTGCTCGAGCGACCTGGCTCTAGGGAACATTAGAACTTCAGTCAGTTGTTTGGGGACCTCTAAAACTACACACAACCTTTTCAGGTGGTTATGTGGTATGGGGGCGAGGGGTGCAATACTGATAGAGATTGTACTGTCATTACGGCTCCAAACTTTATCCTTCTGACCAGTAATTTTTCAGCAGTTACTTCTCCAATCCTCTTCGGCTTTAAGTATACAGACTCATGGAGAGAAAATAAGTCCAGCAATACAATTGCTACTTTTTTCAACAGATTTGCTTCTACTTGATCAGAAGCTCAAACTAAAATGGTCTGTCATTAGAAGTGTCCCTTTATTGATAAGAAAGAAGAAGGCAATCTTAACAGGGAAAGAAACTAATGTTGATGTGTTCAGAATTTAGCTGGGATTCTAAACCTTCTAGCTTTGTTTTGAGGGTGAAAGTTATATTCAAATTAAAGAGCAATCCGCCTTTCCTACCCAGCAGGATTTCAGAGTCAAACAGTACATCTATATCAGGAAATTCTATTTAACTTTTACTATGCTGATGGGGAAAACATCTTTCCAGACGGATTTCTGTTTATACAGCTTTTAAAAAATTTTACTTGCACCCAGCATGTCCCATTGGCAGTACTTCCAGTTCTCTTTTTTAAGACTTCAAGCTCAGATTAATGTTTATAGAACAGGAAGAGAAATGAACCTTTTAGTGAGAAAGAAGCTACAAAAACTCATTAGTAGGAATATCTTTTAAAAACACAATAAATGTTACAGAGGGCTTGTAAGTAGAATTTTCAGCATTTTGTTATGAAGTGTTGTAGAATTATGTAACATATAATCCCATTACCATTGCTTGCAGTATATGATTAATCATGAACTAAATAAGATTAATATTCATGATTATTTTGCTATTTATATCTATCAATTTGTACATTTATCTATCCACTTATCAATTGATGACATTATTTTGGGGAGAAGCATTTTAAAATTAGTTGAAAATATCAGAAGTTGTTTACTCATTCTGCATCATGGATGATACAGTTGAATATTACTACAATCAAGTAGGATGTAAGGTCAGACTAGGTTCAGCTAAAATTAAAAACCCAATGAGAATAGGCTGATGCCTTTTGAGTAGAGTTTGTGTTTCCTGGTGAAAGAAAACTGAAGAAGGAATTCTAAGCTCTAATGGTTCTAACACTACCGATCACTAAAACTCTATTTTTCTGATCCTCCTGTGGTCGGCAACCTGCGGCTCGTGAGCCACATGTGACTCTTTACACTTTCTTTTTTTTGGGTCACACCCGGTGACGCTCAGGGGTTACTCCTGGCTATCTGCTCAGAAGTCGCTCCTGGCTTGGGAGACCATATGGGAAACCGGGGGATCGAACTGTGGTCCGTCCTAGGCTAGCGCAGGCAAGGCAGGCACCTTACCTCCAGTGCCACCGCCCAGCTCCCAAGCTCTTTACACTTTTAATTTGACTCTTCTGTGTGCTGGGCAGCCTCTCCAGGAGTCAGGACTCTGCTCTTAGCCTCTGTCAGTGCGCGCCCTGTATGGCTCTCAAAATAAATTTCAATCGTGGTTTTGGCGAGATTTGGCTCAGTTGAAAAAAAAGGTTGCCGACCACTGTGAACCTAATATGTGACATTTGTATAGCATTTATCTTTTATTGGAAAAACCTGAGTGAGCATCATGGCCAAGTGTGCAAGAAATACAATTGTGTGTATGACATCCTTCTCCCGAATAGTAAAAAGAAAAAAAATTCCTTAAGTTATACTTTGTTAAATGGTCATCTGAGTTTTATACTAACAGTAGAAATATGAAAAAAAATAAACAGCAATGACTAGTACAGAGATATAAATATGTTAGTGTGAACCAGTGGGTTGTAGGGAAGGGACAAAAGAAGATGGGAAGTATGATATGAGTTGAAGTATTTTTCTCTATAAGTTTTAGAAGATGATGACATCCAATTTTAACTGTGGGATAAACTCATTCTTTTTGTTGAAACTAAGGCATGAAGTATTTATTTATTTATTTATCCATTTATTTATGGTTTTTGGGTTACACCTGGCAGCGCTCAGGGGTTACTCCTGGCTCTATGCTCAGAAATTGCTCCTGGCAGGCTCTGGGGACCTTATGGGATGCCGGGTTTCGAAACACTGTCCTGCATGTAAAGCAAACTTTACCTCCATGCTATCTCTCCAACCCAGACATGAAGTATTTTATGTCTTTTATTTCATGCTTGCATTTCTCTTCATCATCAATCTTGAAACTGCTTTGTAAGTTGCTGTGTTTTTTGGTTTGTTTTTGTTTTGATGTCACACCTGCCAATGCTCAGCAGTTACTCCTAACTCAGGAATCTTCCTGGTACACTTAAGAGAACATAAGATATGTCAGAGATTGAGTCTAGGTTGGTTGTGTGCAAAGTACATTGTTAGATGCTTTATATCATTGTTTCATCATTAAAATATTGTTTAGGGGGGTGGATCCTGGCTGCTGATTCTCCACGCAAACGTGGTTGGATCGTGAGTCTGCAACTCCCGGGCATGGGGCCTGGGATGGCCCCAATGTCGAAGGCTTTCTCCCTTGCTTGGGCAGGCCAGGAGCCTTGGTAGGCCCCCAGCTGCACCCTCTCCCGCCCCCCGGCCTCCAGGGCCTCCTGGGGTGGCGACCCAGGTGGCCAGAAAAGGTGGGTGTCGGGTGGCCCTTCTGGGAGGGGAATCCCAAGTTTTTCCCGCCCTTACCGCTGTGCAAGGTGGGAGGGCTAGGGAGGAGTTCCAGTGGATCCTGGCTGCTGATTCTCCAAGCAAACGTGATTGGATCGGGAGTCTGCAACTCCCGGGCATGGGGCCTGGGGTGGCCCCAATGTCGAAGGCTTTCTCCCTTGCTTGGGCAGGCCGGGAGCCTTGGTAGGCCCCCAGCTGCACCCTCTCCTGCCCCCCGACCTCCAAATGAGTCCAAAATTGAAGGTGTTGTTAGGTGCTCATTTTTTCTAAGGCAATCTCTTGCAGTATCTTAGTAGTCTACGTATTCAAAACCGCGCGGGGGCAATAGCCTCCGCGGGCACCACCTATGTTTATAATACATCCCATCTTTAAGTTCTGTTTTGTGTATGTAGAATGTCTATCTGGTATTCTGCCCTTTCACACAGTCCTGTAAAAGCTGATTCCAATTTTCATCTCTATCACCCCTATCTTCAGTACCCCTCATTTCCTTTTCAACCACTGTTCTCCACATTCCTAATCACACACTGTGTTTCACTGGATTTAACAAACCCCAACTTTATCAAAAGACATAAAATGTACAGGTATGGCTTAGAATATTTTATTTCTATTTTCTTTGACATCTAAATCTTACTAAATATTCTCATAAACAGTGAAGATTTCCTCCACTTTTTATCTTTTCTTCTCTTTGTGATCTTTTCAATAAGAAATATTCGGCGAAGAGTCCCTCAGTTTAATTCCTATGTTTAAGCACGTCATGGGGAGTTTTATATATGTTCCTACATCCCCCTAATGGCCTAGAAAACCATGTGGCATTATTTCTTGTTTGCATAGGCACATTAAAATAGGAAATACCTACACTCAAATAAATTTTTTTTTTTTGGTTTTTGGGCCACACCCGGTGACACTCAGGGGTTACTCCTGGCTATTCGCTCAGAAGTCGCTCCTGGCAGGCACGGGGGACCATATGGGGAACCGGGGGATCGAACCGTGGTCCGTCTGAGGTTAGCGCAGGCACCTTATCTTCAGCGCCACCGCCCGGCCCCAACTCAAATAAATTTTTATCTAATAGACAATTTTGTAGTGCAATGGGACCTTACACCCTGAACATTGGCATATT
>PVKC010015542.1:0-21415 GCA_004027635.1 Crocidura indochinensis
GAATGGCTAAAGAAACTGTGGTACATATACACAATGGAATATTATGCAGCTGTCAGGAGAGATGAAGTCATGAAATTTTCCTACACATGGATGTACATGGAATCTATCATGCTCAGTGAAATAAGTCAGAGAGAGAGAGAGAAAAACGCAGAATGGTATCACTCATCTATGGGTTTTAAGGAGAATGAAAGACATTCCTACAATAATAATAATTTGCAGACACAAAAGAGAAAGGAGCTGGAAGTTCCAGCTCACTTTTTGTGGTGAGCTTAGTTAGAGAAATAACTGCATTTTGAACTGTCCTAAAAATGAGAACCTATGAGGGAAATGGAGAGCCTGTCCAGAGTACAGGTGGGGGGTGGTTGGGGAGGAGGGAGATTTGGGACAATGGTGATGGGAATGTTGCACTGGTGATGGGTGGTGTTCTATACATGACTGAAACCCAAACACAGCTATGTATGTAATCAAGGTGTTAAAATACAAATAATAAAAAAAATAATAAAATGTTAAAAAAAAAGAAATGAAGATTAAGCACATTGTTAAAAAATGACATTTGTAAAAAAGTGATATGTAGAATAAAAATCATAGAAAAAAATAAATGAGTACTCCAAATATATGTATGATTCAATTGAATAAACCTGTATTTAATTTTTTTGCCTTTAGTTGAGTTAGCATAACCTAATTATAAATCTACCCTGCAAGACTGACTACACTTAAAAGACCTAAGAGCAATAATAATAAGCAAAAAAATGTAGAGAAATCATCTTATTCTATTTAGGTAGTATTCCAAGGAGAAAATATGAGACTTACAAGGGTTGAACTTCTTGCGTAAAGGCCTTCGGGAGCCTGTATTTAAAGTCAAAGTCTCAGAACAATCTACGCAATGGGATACAATGCAGCTTTTAGGAAAAATAAAATCATAAAATTTGTTTATACGTGGATGGATATGGAGAGTATGATGCTGAGTGAAATGAGTCAGAGGGAAGGGGATAGAATAGAATAATCTCACTCATTTATGGGATATAAGAAAAATAAAAATAGTATGGTAATAATAAGAAGATACAATAGAAAGGAGGGCCAGCAAGACCAGTCCATGGTAGGAAGCTTGCCACGAATAGTGAAGTAGTGCGATTAGGACAGAAAAGGGACCAGCTATGACAGTGATAATTGTAAGTGAACACTTGAGTCCATAACTGTGAGTGATATGTACATAAGTGATATGTACATGAGTGATATTTACATAGAGTGAAATGTACAGTGTCCCTTCATAAAAAATAGTGCAAACTATAGCGTCCAAAAAGGACAAAAGGGATGAGCAAAAAGAAGCAAAATGCCTGCCCTCTCAGAGGCAGGCAGAGGAGTTGGAAGGGAGGGAAACTGGGGACACTGGTGGTGGGAAATATTCACCAGAGGGTGGTGTACATTGTAAGAATGAAGTTCAATCAGGAACAACATTGTAATCAAGGTGCTTAAATTAAAAAAAATGTAATGGCAAATAGACATGTCATATTTGATGTTGAGTTAAATTACGAACACCTGAGTACTAGCTGTTAAAATTCATAGTATGCAATGAAATGAAAATAATAAAAAAAATAAATAGGCTCAGGACATTCCTGTATTCTTGAAGAGGGGCTTAGGAACTGAGGTTGAGGAAGACAAAGAGAAAAAATACTTCTGATCTGATTGCAGTGGCCTGAGACATACCCAATCATGACATTGACTCCTGATAACTCCCACTTGCTCAGGATCTCACTGACCTAGATGCATATTCTGACTTAGTAGCTATCCTAAGTTTATAGTTAATTTGGATGTAATTATCCTGTCACACACACACACACATCATGGATAATAATCACATCTGATCCAGTTTGCCTTTGCATTTCCCTACTACATGCTCTCTTCTTGACAAGAAGAATTTTGTTTGTCTGCTAGTGTAGCAGCTCTTAGGAACCTGGGTAAAAAAGACATTATTTCAGTGCCCGAAAATGAGCCGGCACTTCATACTCTATTTGGCAAAACAGTGTTAGATATGACGAAATTGTCCAAACATGCTTTTTTAACAGTAGCTCATTTTCATTCTGCCGAGAGGGAAAATTGACGTCCATTATTCTAAGTTCAGCCCTTGATGAATTTCACTAGCAGATGCAATAAACTGACATTTGGACTTTTTAAGGTGTATTTCTTGGTATGCAGAGTTAACCCCTGGAAAGTGCATGTTCTGCTCCCCTCCGCGTGTGTGTGTGTGTGTTGCATTGTTTGCTTCCTACTTCTGTTCCTGAGCTCTGGTGGGGTTGTTGACCCGCTGTAACTGCATCTACCAGCTCCCTTGGCCTTTAGCTTTCAGTTGATTCCTGTAAGGGCTGCCTGACTTTTTTTTTAGGACACAGCTTCTGTCAGGAAATCCTTCTTCAGCTAAGCTGAGGTAGGAACTTCCTTTGCTCCTTTTATCTACAACTGTTACTTGCAGTCATCTACTACTATAGACATCTGTTGCTTTGCCTAAGCCTTGTAGAAAAGTATTTTAAGGAGGCCAGAGTGGTGGCACAGTAGTAGGGAGTTTGCTGTGCACACAGCTGACCCAGGACAGACTTGGGTTCTATTCACCGCATCGCGTATGGTCCCCTGAGTCTGCTAGGAGGTATTTCTGAGCGAAGAGCCATGAATAACCCCTGAGTGCCACTGGATGTGGCACTAAAACAAAAATAAAATAAAAGTACTTTAAAAAGCCCTACTGGGAAAAGCAAAGGGACCATGTCATCTTTTCTTTGCATGAACCTGACTGCACATTTCAACACCAGAGACCTACACATTCTGAGTGCAGGGACCTGAGTTCTGATTGGAAATTGGTTTCCTGCGCTATTTTTGTTGCTTCATTTGGTCAATAAACCACTTTGTGATTCATTTGAAAGATGCACTGAAGTTTACATCAAAGTTTAGGAGATGCTCCCTCTCTCCCTATCATGTCATGTGTTGAAAGAACTCATTCCGAATGCTTTGCTTGTGGGTATCAGAGGCGGACAAGAGGAAGTAAATTATTTAATTGATCTTGTGCAATCCGGGGGCCACTTATAGCCATACAGCCTATATGACTTTGTACTTTCTTGAAAAATAACCTTTGATTTTAGCTATACAATGCCATTCTTACATGAGGAGCGTACTAAAGGCTATCATTTTCCAACTTCAGAAAGCCAAGGACAAAAATAAAGTACTTTATTTAATAGTAATGTATTCTCTAATATCATGGATGATAATTTTTATGAATGTGAAAAGACAAGAGGGTATTATTTTAAATAGTGGGTATGAGAGTTATTCTTAGTAGCCTTCTCAAAGTTATACACTAACAGAAGCAGGATCAGAATGTAAACCAATCTATCAATAATAATCTTATAATTAACCCTAATAATTAGCCTCCTGGTGTATGTGTAGAAAAATACATAGTTCATAAAGTTATTAATTAAAAATTAAAAATTCTACAAAGGGTAATAATAGCAGAGCAGAGATATATAATATAGCCAATAAGGCACTTGCCTAGAACATAGCCAACCCAGGTTCAATCCATGGCATCACATGAATAACCAAGCCCCACCAGGCGTAATACCTGAACACAGAGCCATGAAGAAAAAAGGCCTGCATAGCACAGGGTGCAGCTCCTCAAAAAGCAATCATAATAAAAGTCACGAATTTGTATAGCCATGTATAAAGTTATCTGATGCTCATTAGAACAAGGAATCAATTACCAGTTTTAACTGAAGGACAATATCGGACCCTTTTTCTTTGTTTAAAGGTATCATTGTTTGTCACAAAATCTCAAACAATGATCTTTAAATCTAGCATATAAGAAATGGGTCATTTACTTAACTCCTACTTAATTTACTTAACTCCCTACTTAAATCATTTACTTAACTCCTACCTAGTATGTTAAGTAATAGCGATCTTCCTAACTCCCCCCCCCCCAAATTCTTATTTCCTGCAGTTGCATTTTCTCTGTTGACTAACTGCAAGTTTTTATAGGTCATGCAAATAGAGAAAAGCAAAGTTTTGCTATGTTAATATGGATCTAGTTTCCCTCATTTTCTTTCCTCTTTAAAACCCGACACTGTTTCTTCTTTTGTTTATTTGCTCTGAGACACATCCAGAGGTTAGCATTTCCTTTTCAGCAGTTCATTAGGGAGGGACTGGCATGTGGTTGACTAGGATTATTAATAGGAAAACTCATTCCACTGTCTCTTCTCATACATTATTTCCAACTTTTGGTTAACCAATGACCCAAAATATTTGTAGAATCTCAAAAAATTTAGGTTTAAAATATGTGTTAAAGGTTCTTCTGCAGTATGGTTTATGCATGTCACTGTGAAAATAACCTATGTACAGAATAACATATTTAGACACTGGCATATGTGTGCTTTAAAAATTACCAATGACAATAATAATTTTTTTCTGAAAGTTTTGTGTATTGAATGAAATACATGCACAGTCTTTCAATCTTCCTGGCTAAGGAATACTAGGAGCAGACTTAATCAATGCTTTGTTTATAAAGCTGGAGTGATAGAACAGTTGCCAGGGAACTTGCCTTGCATGCAAAGACGTGGGTTTGATCCTGGCAGCACTTATGGTCCTCCAAGTCTTGCTAGGAGTAATTCCTGAAGATAGAGCAAGGAGTAATTCCTAAGCACAGCCAGATGTCATACTAATAAACAAACAAACAAACAAAAAAGGCATTTTTGTGGATGTTTATTTTCAGCAGTTTTCAGAGCTGACTCCTGGTTCTATACTTAAGGAACACTCTTAGCAGGTTCGGAACAAAACTTGAATTGGCCACATGCCAGGCAAACACTCTACCCACTGTTCTATCGCTCAAGCTCAGGATTCCTATTTTTTTAAATTACATAAAGAGCTGGCTATAGATGTAGTCCATAACAGAAAAGTAAAAACTATGCTGAGCACTGGGTGACGTGAAAGAACTCTATTACAGGCAATTGGGTGGAGGAAAGTCACAAAGATAATATTTAAATCTGCTTGAATTTTCTGAAGTGTCCTCCAATGACCCAGAATTATTCATCAAAGCTTTTTTTTTATTTTTAACCAAACAAGCACTGCAAATATCCAGATAAGTCTAAGATTACAGCGTGAAACCACTCGAGTCTATTTTTTAATAGTTTCCTTTGAAAATTAGTCAAAATTGCAATGTATATCCGTTATACCTGTACTTTTCTATCATAATGTTTCCCAAACATTTTTATATAATCAGTGCTCCCAAATTAGGTAGGACAGTTTTATCATGTTTCGCATACCCCTGGGCTCTCAGCTTTCATTCCAATCTGTTCAAGTAAAACCAACTTAAAGTAGTTTCACATTCCCAGCATCCTTGGCAATACATCGCATGCTCTTTCCACAGAAAAATCACTATATGGATTTGATGCTGCCTGAGAAGGTAAATAAGGTGAACTATAATTTATTCTCCCATTGACCACTTGGGGATACAAGTTAGCCGGATCCCATTAGCTAAGAGGAGCTAGCCCAGCTGAGCCAAATCAAGACTGCTTTTACTCATAGCACTTTCTGACCACAACTCTGTGGGTATTTTAACACATTAACTCTCCAGCTCTTTCAGCAATAATTGGGTGTCCAATGATCCACATTCATTTGATAACTTCTACACAGAATTAATGAGATCCTACAAGATAATATGGTGCAAACGCTGTCCAGTTCAGCTATAGTGGAAGACCTCATTAATGCCTCATTAACATGTTATTAATACCATTGGAACTCCTGAGATAGAGGCAGTTAGATATGAGGTAAAACTTCATTTTAGGATTAAAGACTGTATCCTGGAAAAGGCATTAGCCAGGCTACCCTAATAAAATCCAACACCAAATCCTGTCAAATGTGCTAAGAAGGGTATAGGCCAATCAAGGAGAGTTATGTTAATGAGTTATTGAGGAAGTGCACCTAGATGGGGCTATTCTGCCTCTGTACTCAGTGGTCACTCCCAGCAGCTTTTAGAGAACTACAAGTCTCCTGCTTAGAAGGAAGCATGCAGTCCCTTGAGCTACTTCTCTAGCCCAGGAATAGTTCTGTTATATTTTTGTACTTTATTTAAAGAAAATAGATCACACAGTTAACATAGTTGAACACATTTCTTTCCAGATAAGTGAGAGCAAAGCTATTGTTAAAAATAAAAAAAAAAAAGGATAGAACTCTGGGGGGCAAAGGAGGGAGATATGGGACACATGCTGGGAAAAGAGGTGGAAGGAGAACAACCCTGGTGATGGGAATGGCCCAAATTCATTGTCACTATGTACTTTTAAGTATAACTGTGAAATATTTGTTATTCACTTTTGGTCACAATGAACATAACTTTTAAAAAATGGATAGAAAGAAAAATAAATAAATAAAAAGGAAGAGAAGAAAGTTTTTAAAAATGAAAGAAAAAGAAGTACAGTTGCAAGCACATTTGTGAAAATTATATCTTTAATGAAGTTGTTAACACAATGACGAAAGGTTTGGTAAGTTCTGGTTCTTAGCTGTCTTTTATATTAAATTGATATGTTCCTATAGGAATGACAGCATCAAACAAATGAAGTTGTTCAGAAATTTAAAACACTATTACTGATACTGAGACTTTTAGGGAAGGTAGTCAGCTGCCAGGAAGAAGAAAGATATGTGATAAGGGTGTTCATACTTGCTCCAAAAAGCCATGGTGATATCAGCCCCCACACTGGCATACTTTAAGTTTGGTCAGATTGGTGTCCGAGAAGAGAATTAATTGTATAGGGGTGTGAAGACAGGCAAAAAGCAAATGGTGATTTTGGGCAATGGGTGCAGCATGAAAAATCATGGAAAAGCTGGCAATCTCAGGAGGAGAGGGCAGTCCAAGCCCCTGCCTTGCTAAAGCCAACCTGCTGGATCCATCACCCTGAATGACAGTTTTGCATATGGCCCTGCCTCAGTTCTGTTATTTTCTGAGAGAGCAAACTTCGGAGCAACTTGTGGGTAGTCAATAAGAGAAATATATTTGTTCTCTAAGCAGATATAACAATCATTTAATGTGTTATATATAAATATATATTGATCTCTCTTATTATATATAATATATAAGACATATTATATATATTTTATATATAATATTATATATAATAAGAGGCATCAATATATGTGAAGTAAAAATGATCAAACTACAAGGGAAATAAATGAATTTGCTATGGTTATAGTTAAAAATATCAGCACAATTCTTAAATAAATGAACAGAGGCAGAAGCAAAAAATCAGTAAGGATAGACTTAAATTTAACTGAAAAAACACTGGCACTGTAGGATACAAATTGCTACCTATGGACTAGTTCACCTAACATCAGGAAAATGTATATATTTTCTCAGTCCCTCAAGTAACATTCACCAAGAAAGTATTACATACTAAACATAGGCAAACACTTACTTTCACAAATTAAAATGAATGGAAATCATGGTGTGTCTGCTCTAAAGCCAGACTGAAACTAGAAACTAATAACTTAATGGTAACTGGAAAATCACTGAAATACTTGAAAATTTAAAAAATAAATGCTTCTAAGTAGCCCATGAGTCAGAGACAAAATCTCAAGAGAAATAGAAAATCATTTTAAATTAAGTGGAAATTTAAAAGTAACATCAACATATTTTGGATGCAGTCACAACTTAGCAGAGAAATTAAATGGCTGCCTGTACATATTAGAAAAAAAAAGAAAATATGAACTCAGAAACCTGTTTCCATCTTAGAAAATTAGTTACAAATTAAATTTTAAGTAGAATAAAGAAATATTAATAATTTGAGCATACATTAATTTGAAGACAGGAAATTAATAGAGAATCTTAGAGAAATCCAGAGGAGATTCTTTGTAAAAATCAATAAAATTAATAAAGCTCTAGCCAGGCTAATGAAAGATTTAATTTTCTTTTATATTAGCAACAATGGACACATAAGTAGGTTAATAAGGAGGTTAATTTTTTTGTGCTCCTATTTAGATTCCTTTCTTTAAGAATTTAGTTATATCTATTGTTTTAGTTATATCTATTTTTAAGTGTAGAATAGAAGTTTACTATTTGTTTTTATTGTTGTACTAAGAATTTCAGGGTACTTTACTACATTTTATTCTTTTATTGTTCACTCAGAGTAGTAAACTCATCTTTTCTTTAGGGATATTATCTATCACATTTAGTGAAATATATTTTAGAGCTTTTCAGTATCAGAAAAATTTTCAGGGTTCTTTTGTGCATTTTTTAATTAATCCTCAAAAAATGGTACTATTGGATAATTATATAAATATCTTCTTTTTGTGAATTAAGAGATTAAAGTTTACAAAAGTAAAGTAATATATCTCAAGTCAAAATATTAGCAACAAGTAATACTAGCTAGAGACCCAATATAGGCTCAAGAGTCTCAAAGTCCACTTAGTATTGCCAATGTTTGTAGCAGAAAATACCCTGTAATAGAATTTCTGATAGAAAATTCTTTGAGTTCTTTGTTTTGCAGTTGAATGCCATGGTTCTTGAGTATTACTAAGAATTGGTTTTGACATTTATTGACTATTTTAGGTATTTGTTATGTGTATTCAATAAATAATGAATTTATATTTGTTAGCATTCATGAAAATTTTAACTTCAGCATTTCTTGTTATTGTCAACAAGTAGAATGTACTATTAAATTTTATTCATGCTTCAAAACTCTAGTGAAACATTATTTAGCATGTCTTAGAAGAATAAAAAACTCAAGCAATGCAGAAATTGTTGAAAAGAATAAAGTAGATATCATCAAAAGTTAATAGGAAAAAGAAGTGTTGAATTATAGAAAGAAAATCTTAAACTTTTTTCTCAAAGAAACAAAATACATTTATTGAGAAATAAAGAACACAAGTTCTTCTCCAGAATAGAAAAAGCTGACAGTATTTTTTAAAAAATAATTGGGTTATCTGCTTTATTTGTCGTGACTTATCTTTAAAGTATCCCAAGGAGAATGCTTATTCTTAAAACATATAAAAAGGAACAGAAGAATTTAATGAAGTTCTTGTTTTGGTTTGGGGGTTCGAATTTCTAGGGGTTTACACCTGGTTTTGTGCTCAGGATCACTCCTGGCAACCCCTGTGCTACTGGAGATCAAACCCAGGTCCATCACATGCAAGGCAAGTGTCTTCCCTGCTGTATAATCTCTCTGCCACCCACAACATAGTTCCTTTTTAAACTTTTTTATAAAATGTTTTATTGAAGCACAGTGAGATGCATAGCTATAAATATATTCATAATTGAGTTTCAGTCATACAATTTTCAACATCCTTCACCAGTGCACATTTCCTGCCACCAAAGTCCCCAGTTTTCTTCCTACCCTCTATCCTCCTGCCTATTTTGTGGCGGATATATTTTTATCCTGAAAGTATAAAGTAAAGAAAACAGACTATACATTTATTAGTTTTACAGGGTAAAAATTGATTTATTATAGCATTGACTAATATCCCTGTAATAGACAGTAATATTTCTTAACATTCCATATTTTCAGCCACTTTGTTGGTACCTTATATGTCAGCTGGGTTGATTGTTTCCTATGTCTCCCATTAGTTTAAATCTGGAGCAACAGTTTCTATTGAATGTTAGAGCCCATGTTGGTTTAGACTGAAAATTATTCCTGCTAGAATATTGTACTGTATTCAGAGAGTGCCCTTGCATTGTTTGTAAACATGTGAAGTACTAAGATTAAACAATATCACCATCCTCTCTAGAATATATGGTTTATCAAAAGTCCCCGTTATGGACACAAATGAAATATTTCATCAATAATGGAATATGTTCCTTCTTATTCTCTGATTAGGAAAGAATGTAAGCAAGTTAATAGTCACAAGCCAAAAGAAATACTTATTAATTAAGGGACGTGTATTTGTGTGTATATGTGTGTGACCTGTGATGGTTAAAAATGAATGTTTCCAGTTATGTAAAGGTGAGTTAATAAGAGGATTAGGACTCACAATAAATTTGTTTTAAAAAATTTAAAAAAAGACTGAGATACACTTAAACACATGAATTATTTGGGGGAACTTACATTTATATAAATTTAGAGATTATTTTTTACTCTAGCTAAAGACAAAGTATTGTTTATCTTTCAACTCTGTGCTGAGTCTACTTAGGCATTGTTGTTCATTTTGAAGGAACTCATTATCTAAAAACAAAGGGAATGTGAAAACACATGCTGTTTCTGAATCCCAGTAAATTATGAATTAAATTATTTCAGCACTGAAAACAGACACTTACTAAGTACTCTTGTATACTAAATACACTCTGGTGTACTAAGATTGATTTTAGGATGTGAATAGGACATATGGAAGGCAGCTTCTACTAGTTTTAAAATGATTCATTTGGGGGAAAGAGAGAAAGCAATAGAACAAATAGAGAGCAATCTCATAATAGTCCTGCAAAATACTTGCTCAGAATCAGCAAGTTGGATTGACTCAGTCTTGTCTGGACATCACTGTCAATGTCCTTAGTTGCATGTAACTGATAGATACACTTTGATGTTTTTTTTTTCCAACAAATCATTTTTTAAAATATTGCATAACCCACCAAACTTCTTCAAAGACTGAAGAACAATGCTCAGGAACTGTGATGCCAAAAAGAATGGCCAAATTCATGCCTCAGAAATTATGGCAAATGGCATCAGTGTCTCCCACACAGAATACTCTTGCTAAGCTACACTGCAGTACTGCAGCACATTTTCTCAGACATTGAAGATAGATGAATTGTCACCATTACTAGCGAGGTTCCAAATTAAGTTCTGGGGACAGCCTCACCTTGTTAGAGTTGAAATCTCATGTTGGCATCTTAGCTGCCATGGAAATTAAAATAGCAAAAGTCCAGAGAGTGGAAATTTCTATGGGATGGAGTTTCTGCATATTTCTTATGAAGTGTTTTGGAAATTAATCTTGGCAAAGAGATTTTATTAAACAAACAAGAAGTTACTTGTTTTTAGAGGGAAGCAAATGTGCAATGACATGATTCTTGAATGCACTGAAAGGTTGTATACTGAGGAGAAAGGCAAGAAAAGTAAACTTAGGAGCCCGGGAGATAGCGTGGAGGTATGGCGTTTGCATTTCATGCAAAAGGTCATCGGTTCGAATTCCGGTGCCCCATATGGTCCCCTGTGCCTGCCAGGAGCAATTTCTGAGCATGAAGCCACGAGTAACCCCTGAGCACTGCTGGGTGTTACCCAAAAACCAAAAAAAAAAAAAAAAATTGTTCAATCCTTTTGGGGCCCGGGAGATAGCATGGAGGTAAGGTGTTTGCCTTTCATGCAAAAGGTCATCGGTTCGAATCCCGGTGCCCCATATGGTCCCCCGTGCCTGCCAGGGGCAATTTCTGAGCATGGAGCCAGGAGTAACCCCTGAGCACTGCCGGGTGTGACCCAAAAACAAAACAAAAACAAACAAAAAAAAACAAAAACAAGAAAAGTAAACTTAAAATGGATCTCCAGATCATGAAAGTTTGAGAATCATCACAAAACCTAATCACAAAGTATTTGAATGTGAAAAGTCCCCATGAACAATGGTGCAAACTGTGGAGTTGGGATTCGGATGTTAAGATGTGAAGAAGATGTTTTGGAAACTATATAAATGAAGATGAGGACATACAAGTACCCAATAATGGCTATAGAAATAAAACTAAATATATAAAAATTTAAATATGTAAAAGACAAACCAATAAGGCTTGAAAACCCACCAGATGTTGGAATAAAGGGAAAGGAAAGACTTAAAATAACAGATTGCTGATGTGTACAATGAGGTTACTAGGAATCGGTTTCTGTAAAATAAAAGGGAGGATTACACTAAAAACTACTGTGGGGATATGTTAAGATTATACTTGGATCTACTGAGCTCAAAGTAGCAATATGAATTTCTGATACTTAGATGAGATTACTGTGAAAGTCAGTTTTTGGCTTGACTTACCTCTACTATTTCCCACCCGTCTGACCTAGACTAAACAAATTATGTGAAATGAAACTTAAAATGGGAATGATTGTTTTTTATCTTTATTTATTTTTAAAAATTAATATAAAAAATAAATAAGGGATCAGATCTATAGTATACTGGGCATGATTCTTGCCTTGCATGCAGCTGACTTAAATTCAATCTCTGGTATCCAATATGTTCCTCTGAACCCCATCAGGAGTGATCCTTGAGCTTCTGAGCACAAGAACCAAGAGTAATACCTGAACATAAATGAGTTAACCCCAAAACAATCAAATAAATAAATCTGGAATAACTTCTCTCCCCTAGGATTTGCATATATAAAAATACATATTAATTGCTTCATGTACTTAGTTCGTAACTTTCACAACTAGAGGTTTTAATTTTGATGTTATTGGTCTATCTAGGCTAGGCATAGACAGAATGTATAAAGGAATATAAGGAGGAATTTGAGGGATGAAATTATGTTGAGGAGCCAACCAGCGAATCTTAAGGGATCCTAAAGAATTCTAACAAGTCACTTAAACTTTCAAATGATAAAGAACCTAGTAGTCATGGAAACTGTCTACTTATGTCCAAGTAGCCAGAAACCTTAGTGTTCTCTCAGAGAATTGGAAAGATTCATGTAATATAGATATATAAATATTTCAAAAATAGATGATATGGAGCAAACAATAAAAATAAAGATATTTCTTAAAATATAAATTCTGAAAATAACTCACTTTGAAAGGCAATGAACCCTCAGAATCATTACCAAGATAAAATTACAATTATTATAATGATTTTTAATAGGACTAAAGTTGCATTCTCTATAGGCTCAAAAGGGAAAAGCTAATATTGAAAAGGAAATTTGGGGCAAAAATTTAAATATCAATTTATATTATATTCAATCATTCTGCTGTTCCTTTCTATTTTTTTCTGTATGTTTTAAGAAGTCTATCCTTCTGTACCTCTGTGAAATTTTAGAAGCAAATTCTGAATGGTCTAAGCTTCAGATATTCATTGGTGGTCCATAGTGATCCATTTTATTATGCTACTCAATTATCAGTAAAAATTGTAACATTTTCCTCATTGCATTGGTTCCAATAGACTTTACAGAGATATATGCAAAATGGAATTCTGTTGTTTATTGTTATCACTTTGTTTTGCTATGACACCCTTTAAATATTTGTCCCTGATGGCTCTTTCCCTTAAACCTCTGTGACTTTTAAGTCACTAAAGTCCCAAATGAACCATGAAGATAAATTTTACTCCTTTTCCATAATTATAGCTCACAATTTTCATCTATGATTTAATCAATTAACTTTTTAATGAATTGTATAGAACAATGTGACTACAGAGAAAGACTTTTATATTTCATAGAAAGTAGCATTAGATATAGATCAGAGGTTTTTTAACTTTTTTGGCCTACTCCCCTATTCCAGCAGTCCTGGGGAAAACACTAATTTGGCGTTTTTTCTCCTTCCTCTTTTACCTATTAAAACAGTTGTGGAAAGGCGATTGAAGCTGCTGAAAAATAATTCAATATCCCAACTGTTACCCAGATGGGTAAATCCAAGTGGAACTATAATCGCACACTAACAATTTAATTAAACTCTTTGTTAATCATGAATAGGATTGGCATTGAAGCACTGAGTGTCTTCCTGACATATACAGCACTAAGAATAGGCAGCCCTGAACTTTATGCCATACTATTGTCTCTCGTATGAGAAGATGAATTCGTGATTTTCTTAAAGTGACAAAATGATTCATCACCTCCCATATGTATTGCCATCACCTGGCCAATGTAACGCTTTCCTTGGCTGACTCCCTCTGGTGAGTACAATTTTAATGGATTAAAAACTAAAACCAGTTTGTGTTTTTTTTTTTTAAGGAAGAGAAAAAAGACTACATCAAAGTACACTTTAGGCTTCTTCTTAATAAGACAAGTAGCCTAATACATTTCACCAATAGCCATCATTCAAGCCTGTGAAGAACTGTTTCGTTTCATCAACTGTTGAATTTATGAGATAAAACCCACAAGAGCAGATATAAAGGCTGGTTTGGGCTGAAAAATATGGTCTTTATCATTAGCAATGAAGATGGACTCAAAAGGAAGAGCCTATTGAATATTGCAGCTTCTTCTTTATACCCTATTTTGGAGAAGAAATAATAGATGCTATACTAGATGATTGCATATCTTTGCTTTCATTTATTCCCAGTTGCAAATAAATCACTTTCAGTTGCACCCAAAATTCAATGTTCTTCAAGTCAAAAGAGATAAGGATACAACGTTTCCCCCAAAGAAACTACATTTGTCATTGAATACAGTAAAACAGGAAATGGTACAGCATGGTAATTGAAGCTGAAAAATCCAAAGATTGAAGGGAAATCAGAAGATGCTACCAGGAAAATCAGATGCAAAAATGAAATGTAAAAGTGAGACAGAGAAGTGTGAGCTGGGGCTGTTTTTTTTTTAATATTTATGGTATAAAAATAACAAACACACACACAACTTAACGAAAATAATTCTTAGAGATTTTTCCTCTGAAAATAAATTTAAAAATTTACATAATTTACATAAAACTTAGTCTCATTTTAGAGAGTGAAAAAGATAATAATAATAATGCCATTGATCAATGCTTGCACTATTCTGCGGGATAAAATCACAAACACCAGGAATTTACAGATAGAACCAAATTCTGAAAGCCATTGTAACTTGATTTTGAGATCAAAAGAAAAATCCTATATTTTTTTTTTTTACTTTACTCTTGTCACAGTCTGTTCAAACTGATTTCAAAAGTGAATTGATAATTTAAGAGCTTTTAAAATTGTACCGTAGCATGAAAAGGAAAGGTTCATTTCTAGAACTTTGTCCTTTATATGCAGGGATAGAGAAGGGATTTTTCCAATTGATTTCTGTTTATGCTTTTTCTTATTTCTTTCTACTCTAGACCTTGACTTCCCTTCATGATTCTGTCAATGGTTAAATGATGTATAAGATAAGAAGAACCTTATAGATCCCAGAAATGGGACACTTTTGTGGAGATAAGACAATTCAACATATAGTCTCTTTAGATGTAATGGAAATAGCATGATTGATGAAGAGCTATATTTAAACACAATGCCATGCCTGTTTCTGAAGATGTTACTCTAACAAAAAACATACTAACACATCTCTGATTTACCTTCTTACAGTTTTCCATATTTCTGCTGCACCCATCCTCCGCATAAAGAATTATACGTTTACCTTACGTGTGTGTGATTTGGGTTTGAAACAGTAAAGTAGTAGATAAAATGCATAGGTTTTGGAATTCAGGGTGTCTGAGTTGGTACCCTAATTCTAATACTATTCAGTCATATGAACTTGCATGTAATTGATGCACACTATTTACTTTGTCTCATATATAACTTGTATTTTTATTCATTACATTTTGTAATAACTTCAGAACTACATCACTTAATAGCATTGCTTTAAAATTGGCATTAAGAAATAAATACTTCTACCATTTTATTATAGATCCTGTCTAAAAATGGACATCTTGATACAAATATTTCAGGAATATTTGATAACTCATTTTATATTATTCATCTGCTAATATTTACAATCTCATATTTGAAGAAATATCTATAAAATATTAATTGTTTTAGAACACCAGGCTTTGGCAATAATTATCAATTTATCATTCATAATGAATACTTTATGAGAACAATAATTGGATATCTTCATCTAGGTTTTTCAGGTTGTTAGTCTTATAAAAATCATTTTTATTTACTAAACAGAGCTGAAAAATATTATAGGCCTTTGTGCTAAAGTACCACCATTCATTGTTAGGACTTCTTGCAATGTTATGGGTCAGAAAATCTCTGAAAATATTTCATATAGCAAGCTTTATTTTTTTTTTAATCTCTCACTCAAGCTAACCTTTACCCCCATACTTTGGTTTATCTGTAGTTTCTGTGTAATCTTATTTAAAAAGAATCTTTCCTAGTAGAAAGAAAATTGGCATTCTAGGAAATGTTTCTGAGCTATAGACTCACTATTTTATAAATAGCACAATGATTTTACAGCACATGACAACGTTTTCTTTAGGGCCGTCCATCAAAATGTCTAGTACTGCTCTTAACACTGTCTTCAGGAAACATTTTTCTTCGCTTCTATTTTCCTTATGGCATCATCAATCACTTTGCTCGATGAATTTCTTCATTATATTTATACACAGTTCTATTAATTTGTGAAATATTTGTCTATATATATTTTAATTTGTAGGATCTGAAGGGGTATTTCCTATCAATATATGATAAACCTATACAGATATGGGTCAAATAATATTTACCAAAATTGACAATGATATTTTTCCAGTTTTAGAGGCTACAACCAGCTGTAGTTAGGGCTAGCATCTAGTTCTGGGATCAGGAATTATAGTTGATGAGGATTGGGGAACCAGATGTGGTGCTATTTGAAAGGTAGAGTAACCTTGGTTTCTGTACTATCTCTCCAGTTTCCATAGTACTTCTTTAATATCTAGTTTCTTTTGTCATAAAAGCTCTCCATGTGTAGATGATACCAACCATTCTCATTCTCAGAGACTTTGAAGACCTTTGTGTGATGTCTAGTGTATTGTCACAGGCATGCAATAGCCCCTTGTCATCTGATCTTGTCCTTTTTCCTTTGACCTTGCTTCAACTCTTGCTGTGTAGACCATTTTGAGCTTTACATAGTTTGAACTTTATTGAACTGGTTCTTGCAATTTATATTCTTCTACACAAGGTGCAAACCATTGGTAGCTCACAGGAATAAAAAAGGTGAGTGACTTCTCTAGAACAATATAGTAAAAACATATTCTCATGTCTACTTTAGGAGCTTCTCTGTGTCGGATAGTCTCACATACTTAGGAGGAATCCTGGCTAGGCACCAAGAAATGACTAGAGTTGGTATTTTTTATGCATCAAAAATAAAAAAGAATTAAGATCAATTAGTACATATTACACATAATTATTCAATTACTGGTTAACTATGACACTGACTTCAAAATGCACAAGTCATGAATCATTAAAACCCTCAACAAGAGGCTGGGGAGCTAGTTTAGAAAATCAGGTCACATCTGGTCATGTATGAGTGTTGTTTATTTGATTTTCTTTTGTGTTGAAAAAGTTCAAAACAGACTTGAGAATCCCAGGCACAATCAATATCTTAGTGCTGCCTGTATGTGCATGGCCAACTTCCTAGAATCATTTTATGCTACTGACCTTTTTGCCTCTTCACAGTAGAGCATGATAGATATATACTAAAATGCTTTTAATTCTCAGAGGTAGAATTGTAATGCACATCCAGGAGTGTTAAGAAGCATCATTTTCTTCTCTTTATTTTATTCTCAAGGAAAAAAAAACAATGAAGATACAGTTTGAAATATAAGTGGAGTTTTCTGTTGAGGATAAATTGCAGTTTATTTCATCACAAACTGGTTTCTTTCTATCCAGTTATCTTACATTTCTGGTCTCCAGTTTCCTTGTATGTAAGTAAGTGCGGCTGGTAGCTGAGAATTGAAAGAGAGGCAAAAATGACCCTGAATTTTTAACTCTCTTCTATTTTCCTACCTTAGGTTCTTGGCACAGCCTCTAATGTCCTTCCATTTACTTTTTATCACAATATTGGCCACAGTAGAGTACTTTAGGTTTCTCTTGGCAGTCTACCAATGAGAGGAATCATATGTTTGCCTCATTTTTTTTAGCAGCTCTCAATCAAAAACAGTCATGAATTTGTTCTATAGAAGAATTGAAAAAATTTAGGGAGCTGTGTGTTTACTTTGGACAACAAGTATTCACTTATCTTCTAAGTGTTTTATTTGGCAAAGGAGAAAATTGACTTCTTGCTAACTGACCATTGACATGAGTTTTCTGTGTTTTTCCTACTTTTTACTTTTTCACCATCAGTGTTATTTGGAATAGGAAATGATTTCTTTTAATTTGATGCTCTTAGTATTTATTATACTCTTCACTTGATGACCAATTTCAATTCCTTTGCCTTTGTATTTCCAATTATTAGCACTTTCTACTATTAGATTAAGAGCTTAATAAAATATTAGACTAGTTATTATAGATTAGACATCATAGAACTTTAAATATGTTATAGCAGCAATTGTAAACACTTGCATATAGCTAATAGATTAAGAGATAAGTGCTAGTTTGATTATGGATTTTACAACTAAGGGAACTGAGTAACCAAGAAACTAAGGAATTAGCTTTAGCTCATAGATAGGGTGATATCTTCAACTTAATTCTTTTTATCAAGGGGCCATATTCTTAAATACCTTTTAACATGTCAAGTATATTGGGTATATATTTTAGTTTCTATTTAAACTCAACTTTTTTACTTATATGTCATATTTCTTATTGCTGTTTATATTCATTTCTCTTTTCACTACTTTCTACTTCATAGAAGACATTTTCTACTTACAGTAGAGCACTTTCCAAAAACTGGAAATATTTTTAATTTAGTTTTTTCTTCCATTTTATTTTTAAGGAAGCATAATCATATTTTCATAGGAATTCAGGTCAACTAAAATTCTATAGGAAACCCAGGTTCATGCTACCTTTCTTTCTGACTGATGTGACCTTTTCCAATCACATGATATGTACTGGATGACTTAGACCCTTTCATTTTCAACTCCATGCCAAGTTACAAAGATGGAGATCTTTCTTTGCCCACAAGTTGTCCTTGATCTACTCTATTAATACTAATAAATACTGAATCATATAGTTAAAATGCACAGCCTGAGCATGGAGAGGAATTTTCCCCAAATGTGTCCCCACTTGCAATTCCTGGAGCTGTGGGGACTTTTCTTTCAATACATGTTATATTCCCCCATCAGTATTTTTGGGTCATGTTGTTTTCTGAGTTTCCCCCCTGGAAGGACAAAGAGAAAAGCATTTTGTAATAGTTTGTAGTCATAAAATTACTCTTTGTTCTCTGTCAGATACAGACTCTGAACTTCTGATTAATGTGCACTTTTACATGAAAATGCTTAGCTATATTTGTCTTAATCTACCTGATAAGTTATTTGAAATGTTTCACAGTCCCAAGAAACAAGTAGAATATCAATTCTAGTTTGGAGTTCCTGAGGGTTTTTTTTTCCTTTTCTAGTCTTCAGAATTATCTCTACAAGCAGTTATAATCATTCAGCACAGTTGAATTTAAATGTTCTTACTGAGTGTTTATGGAGTTCCTGTGGTCCCTGGTAAAAGACAGCAACTCACAGAACAGAAGCTCTCACTGTCTTTTGAGCCTATAGTTAGGAGGGAAAAGATACTCAACAAATTATTAAATGCACGTGATAACTATGTGAAAATAAAAAGGCAAAGTCTATTAGGCATATTTCAGTGCCTAATTATTATTTTTAAATGCCCAAATTATTTGCTTAATTACCTTCCTTATTCTTCAAGTGATAAAAATGTATAGTTCTGAGTCAGAAATATAGTTCAAACTCTGGCATGTGACCATACCCAATATAACCAGAAGTGATCCATAGCTAGAAGTGATTGAGAAACCATCAAAGACTGTTTTGCTTTGTTTAACACTTGACAGTCTAAAACATGTTAATATTTTGTAAGTATCAAATCTTTTCTCCCATAAGCACTTGAATGGAATAGTGTGCTATCAATCTATCTGTAGTATTCCTTCTAAAAACTTCCCACCTGCTTACATTTTCATAAATGAGAAACCTATTTACAGTGGTTATTATTCCTTTAAGAGATGGTCTAACATTGGAGTTCCTAGTTAACTATCTTTTCCTGTTCTTTAAATTTTATGAGGAAGGATATAATATAGATAAGTGAATAACTACCATTTTGTCATTCTAATGTGTAACAATTGTTCATTGGTTAAATAAAAAGGAAGGCAGATAGAAAACTTTTTTAAAAAAATTGTTTTTTGGGACACACCCAGTTGTACTCATGGTTTGCTTCTGGCTCTCTGTGCAAGGATTAATCCTCAAGGGATTCAGGGAACCATGTTGGGTCCTGGGGATTGAACCGTGATGACTCCATGCAGGAGCAGAGTTCTATGACTGTACTATACATTTCCAACCCTGAAAATGGCAGAATTATATTCACATGTATATGATCAAAAAGGACAAACCAATAAAAATAGCCTTCTCAAATACTATTGTGAATGAACACAGACACACACACACACACACACACACACACACACACACATACATACACAGAAAGAGCATTGCAGGCTTAAATAGATGCTTTGGATGGGATATTGGTTCTTCAGATGGAAAAACTGAGCTTTTAAATGAGCATTTCAGGGTACAAATAGGTTCATTTAACAACCTTTTGTACATTGGGTCTTTTTTTATAGTATCAAAATGTATCTTTTATTGATAGAGTCAAAGAAACTTGACTATAAAAGAATACAGTTGTTCTTTTACTTTTAAAGGACAATTATAATTTTAATTATTAAAAGAATTATAATTTAAGAAAGCTCTCATTTAAATCCTGGAGAAAATAATACATTAAAAAGACTGATTATCTATGTTTTCTATTGATTAGGTACAGCTCAATACCAGCACTATATTCTATTTCTAGCTGAATGAATTCAGATTAATTTATTACCTGTAGACATCACATTAGAATGAGATGGCAGCTTGAAAGGAACTTAAAGGGTCATTAACATAAAATATTTTCTTGAAGTCTACACATAAACTGATCTTTAAAGGAATGTAATGAGTCACAGTACTTTATAGAGTAGCAGATTGCAAAAACAAAAATGGAAAGAAGGGATCTTTTTTCATTCACCATGTGTTGCTGAAGAAAATCAAGTATAAAGTTTATATCATTGAAATATTTTGTGTTTTTAAGAATTAAAATATTTTTCTACTTTTGAAAAATTTTGTATTCATAGACTTTATGAGATTTAAAAGCATAATGTTATCTACTTAGAGATAAATATATTGATTTGATTATAAATTTATTGTAAATGATTCATTCAAAGTCATTCAATTATCCAAGGAAAGAAAAGAAAAGCCACTTAATTGACCACTGATGGTATTTCAACACCATTATGGATTGTGCTGTGGATAACTTAGTAATTTGTGGTCATCACAGTGAGGTATGTCTGTCTCCTGGTCACTGCTGCAATAAATAAAGATAAAGAAATTGAGTCTAAATTATTCTGCAACCTCTTAGACTTTGGAGTCATTAATTTTCAGAGAAGTGGATGGAGGGGATGAATAAGTTGCTCTGGAAAATATCAATGCAGACATTTTAAGAGTCTTTTATCTCCTTATTTCTTCTTTCATGGGCTAATGCCTACAGAAAAATGGCTGGACTGGGTGGTGCTCAGAGGTCCCTGCTCAGGACTTCTTATGGTTATGAGAAGAGAGATCAGAAATTGTCACTTTGATAAAAAAGAAATACAAATGGCCAAAAGGCACATGAAAAAATGCTCCTC
>PVKC010015543.1:0-21391 GCA_004027635.1 Crocidura indochinensis
ATCCATCCATCCATCCATCCATCCATCCATCCATCCATCCATCCATCACACCCAGCAACACTCAGGTTCCTCCTGGCTCTGTGCTCAGAAATTGTTCCTGGCAGGCTCAGGGGATGATACGAGATGCCAGGGATTGAACCTGGGTCCATCCCGAGTTGACCACGTCCAATGCAAATGCCCTACCACTGTACTATCTCTCTGACCCTCTGGTTATGAGTATTTAAGAGGCAATTTCTATGCCTGGGAACAATACTATCAGATAAGCTGAATCACTATGTTGCATGGCTCTGAAACATGTGATAGTAAGTAATTTAAAGTAGCAAGTTCCACTTGTTGAGCACATCTGTAATTTGGTGACAGAGCTTGGAATCCCAAGGGAGGCATAGATCACCTCAAAGCTTTTGAAAATCATTAAATGGTCCTTATATTTTTCTGATACATAGGGGTCTTTTGGGGAAGCACTGAAGTATGCTCCAATACAAAGTCCAAGTATTGAAATGGAGGCAAAAACGTTAGGTTTCTTTCTGTGGCTATTGTTAAATCAGCAACCTGTATAAATATGACAACATATTTATACAAGCATTGTAATTCTCTGTCTGTCCGTAGGACAGGCCATGAGCTATCATCCATATAGTGGATCAAATATGTCTCGGAAGCTTTTTGTGAACTGGATGTAAAACCACATCAACAAAATATTGATATATGGTAGGTGAGTTTGCCATACCTTGAGGTAAACCATTCGTTGAAACTCTGCACGGGGCCTCTGTTATTGAGAGAGGGAATTGAAAAGGCAAAGCACTTTCTGAATGGAAATATAAAAGTCTTTTAATTCAGTTACTATCAAAGGCCAGTCTTTTGCAATGGCAACTGTGAAAAAGGTAAGTCATTCTGTAATTTCCCTATAGGAATCAAGGATGCATTGACAGCTCTTAGATCAGATAAAAGTGTCCAGCTACCAGACCCTTTTTGCATAACAAAGACGGGGGAAAAATTCCATTTAGTAAAGGAGGTTTCTTTGTGTCTCAGTCTTGGCTTCTTGTCAACTTAGCTTCTCAGCACCTCTAGTTTTGTGCTGTTTGTGGGCCACTGGGGAATCCAGATTGGAACATTCGATTTCCATTCGATTGGTTGCTGGGTGCTCTAACCCAGTGACGCCAATTAAAAAGGTGAAACCTTAGCTCATGGGCTGGAAGGAGGTTGGTGATAAGGCAAAACATCTGAGCTGGTGAAATGAGAGGGGGTTGGGCAAGGGATTTGATATGCCACCCTCCATTGCTTATGCAAATCGTGTCCACAGAGGGTCATGGAAACTGGAGTTATGTGTGGTAGAAAAATAGCATGTTGATTTTCTGGTCCTAAGCACTTCAAAAGCCTAGTGCTCTGGTGAACAGATGCTGGGGCAAAATATCATCTATTCCTTCCAGGCTATAAGGTATATTTTGCAAAGCCCAATTGCAGGGCCAGATATTAAAGCAACCACAGAAACTTCAGCACCATAGTCAAACATTCGGAAACTTCCTGCCCTGAATTTTAAGGGTTAACATTGGGTTTTCTTTTTTCGGTTTAGCAGTAAAATCTATTAATGGATTAGCAGAAGCATCAGGTTTTGTACTTCTGAAATCCCTCCCTGATGCATACTGATTTGCCAGGCCTATAGTATAAGGAAGTAAAAAGATTTGAGCTATATTTTCACTTTTTTTTAAAAAAGTCCTAACTGAGGGGACTTCTGAGAATTCTGTTTATGGGTGATTGTCCTTCCATTGTAACTTTACCTTGTCCTATTTCTTTGCATCTTTGTTCTCATAATTAAAAAAAAAAAAGTCCTAACTGGATAAAGAAACAAGAACTATTCTTTCTCCCATGTGGTCAGAATCTATGATTTCCAGATGAACAGAAATATCTTGAAGTGTCATACTACTTCTCCCTATTAGTAGACCTACTTTTCCTGATTGAAATGACCCTTTCATGCCAGGTCTTATCTTGTAAGGGCACTGAGCTCAGATTCTGGTTAATTCTTCAGGGCAGGATATGTTGAGGGCACAGCCTTTCTGAAAGTGGCAGTCTTTAATTAACTTATGTGTGGAGTTCTCTTGTGCCGGGCTAGGAAGCTGAATTATTGATGAAAATGTTCCCTGATTTTGTGGGTCCTGGGATTGGCCTTGAGGCCTTCTGGAAGCTGGAACAGAAAAGGATTGCATTCTGCAGTCTCTACCTATATGTTCCATTTTTCCACAGGTAAAGCAACTGAATTGAACTCGTGGGTCTGGTTTTAGACCCCTTCTCTGATTGACTAAGATATAAGAAGATGAGAAACAGGGGCTGTGGTGATAGCACAGCGGTAGTGTGTTTGCCTTGCACATGGCTGACCAAGGATGGACCTGGGTTCAATTTCTAGTTTCCCATATGGATCCCCAAGCCAGGAGCAATTTCTGAGCACATAACCAGGAGTAATCCCCGAGTGTCACTGGGTGTGGTCCAAAAACCAAAAAAAAAAAAAAAAAGATGAGAAACAATCTCTAGCCCAATGAAATCCTTTGCAATACTTTGCACAAAGTCCAGGTGGTCTCCTTGGGTGGAGTCCACCATGCCCATTAGCTTGCTAGTTATATTCGTTCTGTTTCCCTGAAGATTGCTTCTAAATAGCATAGGTTGATAAAGGGGCAGTGGTGGGTGGGTAAGGAGAACTGTATATTCCAATATCCCTACAAGTATGTAGAAATCCCGTGACATCTTCTCTCTCCCTAATGGGATGTAATATAGTCTGACAGTTTTCATTTGCATTGTCAAAGGCTAACATTTTCATCAGGATCTGTTTGTTACCATGTCTTTAATCTGCCTCCAGATAGCCTCTGTCAGTTTCCCTAGAAGTTCTGCATCTGACTTGGAAGCTCCCTGGAAAATCTTTGTATAATTATCCTTAAATTTGGCATCAGAATCAGTTTATTGTCAAGCCTTTAACGTGAGCTTTCTGATGAGTCCCAAAACAGCATGGGTTAATTTTGCCTGCGTATTTATTTCTGAGAACTTTCTCTTTACTCTCAGCAGCTCATAAGACAACCGAACTCCTACAACCATCCTTCCAGAGTGATCTAGGCTATTAAGCTGAGTCTTAGCTCCTTCAGAAAACCACACGTTCCACTGTAAGATTTGGAAGGCACTCATGCAGGTCTTAGCCACAGTATTAAATTCCTGATGGGTCCTACACCCACCTTTACTCCAGGTACCAAGGGATTCAACACGAAATGGAGAAAGTGGACCATACTCCTAGCATGCTTTCTGAAATTGACTGAAATATTCCATATCTAAAGCCACATAGGTTGAAATTTGATTATTTTCCTGAACAGGAGCAAGTTAATTCTGGGTCTCTATTAGTGCCAATTTTGCTGAGAATTAATAGCTATGGTTGGGGGATGGGTGGAATTCGTTCTACTTTCTCTCTAGAGCTGTGTTGGGGCAGAGTAAGTAGTGATATTACAGATGTGCTTTCTGATTCTTCATTCTGTTGGGTGTCACTAACTCATTTACAGCATTCATTTCATTTAGTAAGTCAATATCAGCTGTTGAAGCGGCTGGCAGTTGGCGTCTTCTCTTGCCCAGTGCCAGTGTGGGGAGGGGTGACAAATTACTAGCCTTAGGGCTTTTGGCTTGACCACATGTAATTACTGGAAATGTGCTATTGTTTTCCCATAGTTGGATGCTTTTTAGAAACAGTAGGGGCCGCTACAAATGGTGTGGCTTTAGAGTGTCCGGCTTGAATTTTTTGCATTTCATGATAAATACAAACTAATTGCAAGAAGAACCACAAGAGTAACCAATGTATATATTGCTATGTCAGTATATTTTATCTTGACTATTGGTAGAAATTAGCAATATACATGAGAAGAGTCCAGGGTCCCTCTATCCAAAACCAAGCTATTGTTATAACTTTGAATCAAATAGAAACTAAGTGAAAAATCCACCGCTGAGAAATTCACTTTGTAAGCCATGAGACTACCCAGGAAACATCTCTCACCTGTCCTAGACAGAGTCCCTGCTCTGGCCCTACATGTAAATGAAGCTAGTGATTCAGATTCCAAGATGTAGAGGTCACTGGTGAGGTCAGAGTCACTGGTGAGGCCAGAGTCACTGGATGTGGAAGTCACTGGTGAGATAGGATTCTGGGTAAGTAGGGTACTCACAAAGAAGCATCCTCCAGCCACTTTGGGAGAGTAACTAAGTTTTTTGTAGGTAGAAAATGGATATTTATATTAGGGGAGAGTAGAGTGGACCCTGTGTCAGTCAATCAGGTAGGATGTAAGAGGGGATTAAAACAGGTGTGTGCATCTATGTTTAGAGAAGATGGTCCTCCTGTATCTGGGGAACAAGGTTGTTCTGCTGTGTTCTGAAGACACAGATGGAAACAAAGTTACCAATTCAGGGCATCTCCTTCCCAAGACACTTATGCCCCAGCTCCAGATTCTTCACCCCTCACCTCTGCACTGTGGTGACCTACCTAGAAGGCAGAGTGCTAAGGTTCTCCCAGCTGGGACCTTGGTCAAGTCCCTATGAACTCTGAACTCAGAATGAAGAAGGGTGAATTACAAACACACATATTTGCCACCGTGGGGATGCTCTGGGCATAGAGCGTGGCAGGTGTATTCCTGGTTTTTTTTGGGGGCCAGAGAAAGCACAGTTGAGTTACTCCCCACTTTGTCCTGGGAGAATCTCTACTGACCTGGCAGCCTGCCTCACCCCAAAGCCAGTCTGGGGACAGGATGAATGCCTGAGCTGTGATTTTGCTCCCATTCATCTTGTTATAGTCTCTGTACTTCTCAGTAATTCTTTCTGGATTTTCCCTCCACACTCAGCAGTGGGAGGCCAGTGGATTCAAAGATAATATATAGAATTCTTCTGTTTTGCTTTATTTTGGAGTCATACCCAGTAGTGCTCACGGGCCACTCCCAGCTTGGAGCTTAAGGTTAGTGCTGAAAGGGATCTGAGGATCCTGTGGTGCTGGAATTGGACCTGGGGCTCCTACATGTGACCAGTCCTTGGAGCCATGTCTCAGCCCCACACACAGAATTTGGAATCTGTGACTCAGTAGTTCAATAGTTCTTGAACACATAATAATTCATTTTCAGGAGGCCGGAGCAATAACACAATGGGTTTTGCTTTGCATGCAGCTGATCCAGGTTCGAGCCCCTGCATCCCTTTTGATCCCCTGAGCCTGCTAGGAGTAATTGCTGAGTGCAGAGCAAAGCCAGGAATAACCCGAGTGCTGCCAGGTGTGACCCAAAAATCAAAAACCAAAACAAGGGGCCCGGGAGATAGCATGGAGGTAAGGCATTTGCCTTTCATGCAAAAGGTCATCGATTCCATTCCTGGTGCCCCATATGGTCCCCCGTGCCTGCCAGGAGCAATTTCTGAGCATGGAGCCAGGAGTAACCCCTGAGCACTGCCGGGTGTGACCCAAAAACCAAAAAAAAAAAAAAAAGATTCTTTTTCTATGTATGGTGAACTTACAAACAAGGATGTTAAATGCGTATTTTAATACTTGGTTAATTTTATCCTGTTGATTTCGTTTCTCCTGGCATGGACTCTGTTCATGTCTTCTCTGTCCTCTTCCTATTGCTTTCAAGTGCCTGCTTGCCTCTTGGTGGGAGGTCTCTTTAAGTGTCTTAATCAAGTGCAGATTGCCCTGAGCTCTTCATGAAAGATATATGTTTTTTTTTTGTTTTGTTTTGTTTTTTGGTTTTTGGGCCACACCCAGTGATGCTCAGGGGTTACTCCTGGCTATTCGCTCAGAAGTCGCTCCTGGCAGGCACGGGGGACCATATGGGGAACCGGGGGATTGAACCGCGGTCCGTCTTAGGTTAGCACAGGCAAGGCAGGCACCTTACCTCCAGCGCCATCGCCCGGCCCCCGAAAGATATTTTTTTTGAGATAATATTTTCTGCTTTGAGAGAAAGGGTTGGAGAATGGAAGGAAGAAAGTAGGAATGACGGGTGTATGGGAGCAGCTGGTCTTCCTGGAGTGGCCACAATCTCATTCCACGCTTCCTCACAGTCTCACATCTATCTGTTTTCTATTGCGCAGATAAATCAAGAAAGCTGGTGCACCATTGAACCGGGTGCGGTTGCAGCGTCTCTACTGGCCCCCACCATGAGCCCAGGTAAATGGGGTTTCTAACCTATATTTGTAACTGCTGGTAAACATCTGTCCTTCTTTCAACCTCCTACTTTTGTCAGTTGACTTGGAGATCTGCCCTCTTTTGCATGTTAGCAGTAAACCAGAGGGTCAGCCAAGGGAAATGGTCTCCTTTGGGACTGTGGGCTCAGAAACCCAGGCTTTTCTCAGGTGTCCACATGTGCTGACCACAGAAGGCCTAGCCCACTGTTTGTCAGTTCTGGCCCAATGTCAGTCATCCTGGGGCCACTTGAGGCCCTTGCCTGCAGCCACATGAACACTAGTCATTCTGGGTTCTTGTTGTCTGGGTTCTTGAGTTCATCTCACCCACAGAACCATTTTATTGTCCCATTCGTACAACATGACTTTTAAAGGAAATGAGTCCTTGTTGGCTTGGCTTCTTGCAATTGGTTCTGCTAGAGGTTCCCTGCTGCAGTACTCGAAAAGAAGCCCAACTGTTAGAGGCCTCACGGGAGGGACAGGATGGCTTTCCCGTGACCCTAGGACAGTTTTGGGGTGAAGTCAGAAAGCATTTTCCTTCTTTCTGAGTCTCCTTGGAGGGGGTGGTTAGGGCTGGTGCTGTTCTATGGCCTTGATCAGGCTCTGCAGCATCTTGAGGTAGACCCTGTTGTCACTTTTAGCTGACACTCTCAAATCTGGGCTCTAGTAATTTTCTACTTAAAAGTGACTACTTCTTATGTTTGGGTTCCTTCAACTATGTGGGGCTTTTTTAAAAGTGTGCTTAGACCCCACCACCCAAATAGATTGCCTGCCATGTGTGTCCAGGTTGTATGTGGTTGTCTCTCAGTCTGAATATTTATAGGTGACATCTCCATTAATAAAATTTGAGCCCCTACACATTTACCCAGGAATAATCTTGAATTGCATTTGCTCCTCTCCCCGCTTATACTCCAGACTTGAATCCCAAGCATCACAGCCTTGGTCTTTTGGAAGTGATTCTTCTTCAATTTCATTGGACCAAAGTCTAGAGTGTTTCTAAGCCTCAGAGTTGAGACTTTGATAGGAGTCACAGTTTTGGGGTGAATTCTAAGGTGTTTTCAGTCTTGCAGCTTTATTTCTTGCCCTTTTTTGGGGGGAGGGCACACCTAGTGACGCTTAGGGGTTACTCCTGCCTCTGCACTCGGAATTGCTCCTCGCAGGATCAGAGGACCATATGAGATACCAGGGTTAGAACTCAGGTCAGCTGTGTGCAAGGCAAATGGCCTAACCTTTGTGCTATTGCTCTGGCCTCTTATTTCTTGTCCTTAAAAACTTAAGAAAGCAAGTGTCTCAGACTTAAGTGAGATACCCACTCCTCAGAGCCACCCATTTTATCATCATGTTGGGTGAATTGCAGCCGGGAGCCGGTTGGCTTGTCCTAGCAGTGTCCAGGAGTGTTGTTGGCAGCACCCACCCCTCTCCAGCTATAATTTGTTTGCACAGATGCAATTTTGGGCTCAAATGACCAGATACCATTTTAAAAAGTGCACATGTGGTTCATTTCTACAAGGCTAAAGGTACAGACCCCAGAAGTTAGACAGGTTGATGCTGGGGTCACAAGACAATGCTGATACCTCTCAAAGTACAAGTGCCCCTCTATGAAAGTGAACATTCCTATTTGGTAGAATTTGGTCGGTTATCTTTTGGGTCTGGGAACACTTTCCCCATTACTTTATATGATAATATTTTGGGTGTTCTTATGCCCCCCAAAATAGCTCACCAAGTCATTCCAAATAGGAACATTCTACTCTAAAATGGGTGTGGGGGGTGGGTAGCATGCCGGGTAAGGAATCTGTTCCTGCAGATTCTTGTCAAGTTATGCATTCTGGGCCAACAAGGCCTTAATCTTATAGGCCCGTCTGCTCCTGCCTGCTCAGGGCCGAAGCACAGTTCTGGAGGCTCTGTGCATGACATCTAAGGTCTCTGGTGTGGGGGTGAGGCTCAGAATAGCTGTGCTGCTCCCTGCCTAAAGCTGAGCACTTGCTTTTACCCATCTCCTTGCACACCACCAGTTCTGTTGGGTTCAGGAGGAAGAATGGCATCTTCGCTTTGACTTTGAAACAATCATTGAATTAGCTTGGAGAACTAACTTGCCTCTAGGTTCCCATTTAGGGGGGCTCTGAATGCCTGGTGGTCCTTTCATCTGCCCAACTTTGTCCACACTCTTTTCTCCAATTCACACACACAGTCTTGGTTCCAGATGTGGTCTGTGGTCCCTTGGTTGCTGGCTGCTGCCTGCTGGGTGTGGCTGTTCCTCGTGGATTTTCCTTCGAACTGACTCAAGCCAGTTTGTTTTCCAGTCTGTGAACCTGCCAGCCGGGCAGCTGGCAGCTTGCTGGGCTTCTGTGACGGCCCTTTCTGCCCTTGGCTACAGCCCATGGCGCTCCCTCAGCCATGGAACAGAGCTTTTCATTTTTCCAAGTAGGGAAAAGGGAGCAAGTGGAAAGATCAGAGCTGCAAGCCCCGCCTAAATTGTTGCTCACTTTAACTGGGAATGAGGCTGTGGTGTTCAGACTAGATGGCAGAGTTGTTCCTTGACAGATGGACCAGAAAACTAAGGAATTGTTTTGCCTCTCGCTGAACATTGACCATGGTCCTTTGGGGCCCTGCCTTGCTCCCTGCAGATCTGTTCATGCATTACTTTGTGGGATGTACTCAGAAGGTTCATTCTTGTGGTGAGATGGGAGCTTACCCTGTGACTGCACCCACCCTGTCTCTCTGTACTGATACTCCCTTTTTGTGTTTTGTTTTGTTGCTGTTGTTTTTGGACTGTGGTCAGTAGTACTCAGAGCTCATAAGTGACTGCTCATGGATTTTTTCTGGTGGTGCTCTGGGCTGTTGCACAGTGCCATAGATCAAACTGGGCTTGGTCCCCCAAATGAGGTAGAGGCCTTCCGCCCTTATCCTGTACTAGCTGTTCAGCCCCAGGAAAAGGATCCAATTGAAAAATGCTTTCTTTTGATTTTGAAGAAGACTCTTTTTATTATTATTTTGTGTGTGTGTGTGTGTGTGTGTGTGTGTGTGTGTGTGTGTGTGTGTGTCTTCAGGACACAGTGATGGGCTAAGCCTCTTCGTGGGTCTTCCAACTGGTGGAGTATTGGATTTGTACTGTCACTTTGACATGCCAGCTTCTCTGAAAGGTATTCTCAGCCCAGATCCCCTGTTATAGTTCTTGTATTTATTTATTTATTTATTTATTTGGGTCTTGGGTCACGCCCGGCAGCGCTCAGGGGTTACTTCTGGCTCCACGCTCAAAAATCACTCCTAGCAGGCTCGGGGGACCATATGGGATGCTGGGATTCGAACCAATGACCTTCTGCATGAAAGGCAAACACCTTACCTCCATGCTATCTCTCCGGCCTCCGCCCCTGTTAGAGTTCTATTGTTCACTTGTGGGGAGAGCTTTTCTTTTTCCTTTGTCACTTACTGTGGTCCTCGTCCAATGCTGGTGGAATGGAGATTCCCACTCTTACTCTTCAACTTGGGGCAGATACTGCCTGCCTACCAAAGGAAATTCTTTGGAATGGAGATTCCCACTCTTACTCTTCAACTTGGGGCAGATACTGCCTGCCTACCAAAGGAAATTCTTTGGAACTGGCAACATCTTGGACCTTTGTGTGTTCTCACTGTAGTGGCCCGCTCATGTGATCTTTGGCTCACAGAGGAAGGACTAGGATGGACTGGGTTAAATTTCCTGCTCACTTGCACCCCCAATGGCTTTAGACTTCCTGGATGCCCCAGTGCCCAGTTTCCAGGGATGCCTCTGCCATTTTCCTATTCATGATGGAAGCAACACTCAGGGCATAGTGCCCTACTCTGAGCCAAACCCCTATTCTCTGCCCGAATGGGAGTCACATAACCTCTAGGACCACTGGACACAAGTCCTGAGCTGGTTAACACATGGACATGTGTGGTGGGCCTACTCCCCCAACTTCCCCTGTGGTATTTTGATAGAGTAACAGTCAAGGAAGAACTAAAGTCTCAAAATAGAAGTTGGCGGCCACAAAGCTGATCACATAATTTCCAAATAAAGAACTTCTCATCCTGGCTGTGAAAGGAGAAAGCATTTAATTCCCAGTAATTCCTAGGAGGCAGAGGGCACTGTTTAAATACCTAAATGTAGGTAAAGTCCTGGCTGGAAGTCAGCGTTTGTTTCATCCTTTAGATGTTTGAAATTTGTTTCTCATCTATACCCCTTGGCTTTCTTGTTGTTGCAGTGAGCTGGGGTAGTTGAAGTGAGGAGAAGGTGGGGGGTAGTTCTGAGATGACATTCTCGGGTGTGTGTTTGTGTGTGCAGGGTCCCAGTCAGGTGCCTGGGGCTGGACCCTGTTTTGTGCCCACAAGTTTCCTTTTGTGTCTCTCTGGTGTTTGTGTGACACCCCCCCCCCCAGCTGCTCACTTGGAGTTGTGTTTCATAGTGGACATAGTGGAGAGCTCCTGACCCCTTTACTGTCAGGTCCGGAAATGGGAGGGCAAGGGTCAGAAGGAGGGCGGGTTGCAGGACGAGAAGAAACGGAGTTTTTCTGAAGTACCAATTGACGCCAGAGCTTTCCTTTTCAGAGAGTTTGCTGGATGTCAGACTGGGCAGTGGGCATGCCACCAAGCCAGGGGGCCCTGGAAGCGACTGTGAGGATGCGGACAGCACCATTTTCTCCAGGGTACGTGTGGGGTCAGACATTGCTGCCATGGGACGGGTGGGCCTCACAGGTGGTGTGGGAGAGCTTGCCTAAGAGTCATTTGATTCATATTTGATCTGAAGCTAATGGCGCTGCAGGGTGGTCACCCCTCATCATCACAGGAATTTGATATGTCCAGGAGCCTGAGTCATGGGCCTTCTTATCCAGTCGAATGCTGCAAAAGAAAGGGGGTCAGGCCGGCATATGCTGGCATGTCGTCGTGGTCAGTGCTGTCTGTCTCTTTGGCACACCAAAACCCTTGGCGACCACAGAGGCACAGCAAAACTCAGTCTGGGAAACCATGTGGGCATCCTGGGAAGGGGTTGGGCAGCTGTGAAGATAATGAAAGTGAAAGTGTTGCGGACTCAGGGCTCCTGGATGTTGTGAGGAAGGCTGAGAGGAGGTCGTTTTCATGAGACTGGCATCTGGAATATGCTTTGTCTGGTTTGTGCTTCCTGATATGTTTCCAGGGCCTCTGACATGCCAGATGACACCCCAGCTCTTGCTCTGGAATCTTGTTCCTCTGTGTATAGGTCTTCAGTTCTTTGTTTCTCACACTGTCTCTTACCCGCTCACTTGGCGTCCAACCTCTTCCTACTTTGCTCCTCTTCCAGTGTTCATCCTCTTCCTTAGAGCCTGGGAAAGATTATTTCAATTTTTGGAGTCTACCTTTGTTACTCTTGGGATCGCTTAAGGGATTTGGAATGTCAGAAAATACACACATTGCCAAAATCTTCCCTTTCTCATGTCATTCACAAAGAGGAACACAAAAGGAATATTTATTTAGGAATTTTTTGGTCACCCCTGTAGTGCTCAGCACAGGCTCTGTGCTAAGGGTTCACTCCTGATGGGCCTTATGAGGTATGGGGAATCAAACCCCTGTTAGCCACATGCAAGGCAAGTACCTTGCCTACTGTATACGTTATGCTCCAGGGGCCGGAACAACAGTGGTAGGGCATTTACCTTGCAAGTGACCAACACAGGATGTACCCTGGTTTGATTCCCAGCATCCCATATAGTTTCCCGAACCTGCCAGGAGCGATTGCTGAGCGCAGAGCTAGGAATAACCCCTGAGCACTACCTGGTATGACACCCCTCCGCCACCCCCCCAAAGGTACTGCTCCAGCCTTACAAAATTTTTTCAAATGACAGGATTGGAGAATCTGCCCCACTGAGGTCTCATTAGCAGATCTGTAGTGTGCCATTCTGTCTGTTTGGATATAGAGGCTTTGTCAGAGAGAAAGAGATAAACATCTCTGGGTTTAGCTGTTGAAATGGAAGCATTGTGAATCGCTGACATGGGCTCAGGGCCTCCTTAGGAGCTGATCAATATTTTCAGATGTTTGAAATGTTTCTTGGTAAAAAGTGATTTTCAAGGTGAAAGGTAGAGAAATGCTGGCAGCTGTGGTTTATCTTGGTCACTAATGTAATCTAGTCTAAGAGAAGGAAAATTTACTTCGATACCGTCTTCCTCCTGTCAGAAGCGCTGAGCAGCTTGTTGGTACTTGTTGACCAGTGCAAGATTTTTTTTTCCCCCCAGAACAACTTGGTTGGACATATAGTTTTGCAAGTTGGGGCCAATTAATGCTTTCCTCCATTACCTGGCAGGCGGCCTGACTCGAGTCCTCAAACAGTTCCCCTGGCGTCTCTTGCAGTCCTGTGGGGCCCGAGAGAGGTGTGCGAGAGCTTCAGACCCAGCCTGTGTGGCTGCCTCCCAAGGCGCAGTTTGCAGCTGGGATCTGAGCCCAGGCACCCAGGTCTCTCCAGAAGGAGTGGTTGGACCCTGGGAAATGCCTGTGATGTGGTTGGGGCGTGTTCTCAGCACCACTCAGCTGTTCAATTACAGCTGAAATATGAGTGCCCTGCCTCCTCTTCTGCCTAGTATTTTCTCTCCAGCCCCAGCATGGGTTCCCTTAGCAGGCACTGACTGGTGTGCCCAAGCCTGGCAGTGGCTGCCTGCCCGGGGCTCCTCCCACCACCACTGTCCCAGGGTTTCTTCCCAGGCTCAAAGCACCCTCACCCTGCGCTGGGCTGACCAGCAGACAGGCATTACAACACCCCTTTTTGTGAGAAAGGATTAGGTCACTTCCTGCAGCCTCCCAGGGGCTCTCTCATAGTCAGTCCCCATGACCTTCTCTTCCTGTCGTGCTTTATCGGAGGACTCTGGCTCCTTGACAGTCACACAAGCCCTGAGTTTTCCCTTAGATCAGTAGCCCAAAATGGATGTTTTATGTGTAGATGAGCAGAAATCCTGGGGTTCTTTTTTGATATTGTTAAAGAACATTTGGCCCTAAAAATGCCCTTAGTCGGGCCCGGGAGATAGCATGGAGGTAAGGCGTTTGCCTTTCATGCAAAAGGTCATCAGTTCGAATCCCGGTGCCTCATATGGTCCCCCGTGCCTGCCAGGAACAACTTCTGAGCATGGAGCCAGGAGTAACCCCTGAGCACTGCCAGGTGAGACCCAAAAACCAAAAAAAAAAAAAAAAAATGCCCTTAGTCTAGTTTAACTGGAACCCCGGGTTCCAAAATGAGGATCTAATGAGACAAGGGTCTGGAAGCAAATGTCAATGCAGGAAACAATCCACACAGTGAAAAGGTACAAGAAAACGGGTTCAGGAAATCCAACACCCAAGCCAGGAATCCCACCACACAAGTCTTCTGCTCCTAAGAAGGAAAGTAAGGGCCGGAGAGATAGCACAGCGGTGGAGTGTTTGCCTTGCATGGGGCCAACCCAGACAGACCTGGGTTTGATATCTGGCATCCCATATGTTCCACCAAACCTACCAGGATTGATTTCTGAGTGCAGAGCCAGGAGTAACCCCTGAGCACCGCCAGATGTGGCCCAAAACAACAACAACAACAACAACAAAACCAAGAAAAGAAAAAGGAAAAATAAACATGGAAAGTAGCTTAGTGGAGGAAGAGTGAAGAATGAGCCCCCTTCTTTCTTCAAACCCATGCTTTTATTTATAAGAACAGGCCACACCTAGGGCGTGAAGAATACCAAGTAGGGAATAATCCAATAATCCCATCACCAAATTACCCCCTAGGGTAGAGTATGAGTACTTATTAGGGTAGGACCAGTAATCTAGCCTACCACACTGGTCAGAAGGATGCTTGACATTCCCAGAAAATCTTAAAACTGCTGCCTCTTTCCCCATCTCCAATGCACAATCCAACAATCCAGAAGTTTCTGCTTTTCATACGAGGCTGGTTTGTGCATGGATGTTCGGGCATTTCAGGCCTGGATTTCTGTGTCTTTCGGCAATAGGGAAAGAGGGACTGTGCCTCCTGATCCCATAGTGGAAAGACTAATTACTTACGGCATTGAACTGATTCTTCAAAGCTCTTTGGCAGGGGCCTCCTGCTTGTTATCAGATATTTAGGTTTGGTGGAGAAGGTATTGCCCAGATGTGGAGTAAAGTATTGGCATAGGTGAGGGACACGTGTGAGCCATAAAGGGCTTCTGAGTTCTGGTCTCATGGTGGACGAGCAATAGGGGCCTGAGAAATTGCTCAGACCTAGGAGAAGTGGGGTAGGTTTCTGAGTCAGATGGAAAGGCTGCCTGTTTTCCTCATTTAAGAAAAACCCTTCTTGGAGCGCTCAGAGGAATCAGGCTCACAAGGAAAGTTCTAGAAGGAAAAATGAAAAGACCACAGAGAGGCCTGTTCTGTTCCCTGCAAGAGACTTAAGGGTGCTGTGTGTGCTACCCAGGTGAAATGACAGTAACAATCCTGTTGGGTCAGAGCTGCTGGAAGTTTTCCTCCCTTTCTGAGTGCTATTTTGGTGTGTTTGGTGAACCGAGTAGTAGGAACAGGGCTCTGCAGCAGTTCACACACAGCCTGTGGGGCTGATATGTCAGTGATTGGTGTTCAGGACTGACTCTGGTAGGTGCACTTGGTTTTAGTAAAACACTTATGGCATGAAAAGGAGCAATAGGTCTCTTAGTTTCTGCTTCCTTGGCCTCTTGGCCCTGTGTCTGGGGCTTGTGGAGAAAATGGGCCCTACACTAATGGGCCCATTAAGGATTTTTGTCTAGTCAGTGTTGTCTGATAGAGGTGCTAGCAGCTGGGACTAGCCTGAGGGAGGTCATGATTGGGAGGTCTGACACTGCTCCTGTTCATTTCCTATGGTGAGACTGGGAGACTGAGGCTGGGCACCTCCGGCACAGCTGTGGTCTGGGGCTCAAGGTCTGCTACTTGGCTGTTGATTCTGGGTCAGCCTTCCAGCTAGCCTCACCTACGGCCTGTTCTCACCTTTCTCATCTCTCTCCTTTGTAGCCAGAAGAGGAGCAGCTGGGCTGTGATCTCACCGGGTCCAGCTCATGCACTGATGATTCTGCTTCCCTGGACCGCCATTCTTCCCTGGGCAGTGATGTGTCCCTGCCCCACCTGGCACATGGGAACCGACCCAGAGACCAGCCTGGCTTGGATGGTGCCACCAGCCCCGAAGCAGGAGCTGTAGGCCTTCAGAGTGTCAGTGACCCTGCAGGCTCTGGGGACCTGGAGGAGGAGGAGGAGGAGACGGACAGTGTCACCGAAGTACCCAGCACCCGCTCGGTACTCAGGGGCTCCATTCGCTCGCTGTCCCCTTTCCGAAGGCACAGCTGGGGACCAGGGAAGAATGCAGCCAGTGATGCTGAGATGAACCACCGCAGGTGAGGGGGCAGCCATCTGGTCATACTGTTGCAGCTCCGGTTCTTGTGGCCCAAGTACGTGGGGTCTGGTTACATTCACTGTCCCTGAGTATGTTCTTCGGGCCTGCCTTTTAGGTGCTGGATACCCACCCCACCTCCTCAGGCCATGTTCCATAGTAGCTTGATTCCCTCAGACTCCTTTTCTACTTCCCTCTCCTCCCTGTGCCAGGTGGCTTTATTCCTTCTCTGGCCTCCAGTGCAGATTCTTGTTTCGATGTACCCAAGGCCCAGGATCCCAGTTCTCTGCCCTCAAGTCAGAACTCTTACTGGGAGGCCATATTTCAAGCACTTTGTTTTCATTTGGAGCTGTACCAGTCTGTAGAAATTTCCTCCTGCCTCTGCACTCAGGGATTGCTCCTTCTAGGGCTCAGGAAACCATATGGGGTATCAAGGATAGTCTGCCTCATGCAAGGCCAGCTCTTTACTTACGGTTCTTTTGCTCCACTCCCATCCCTAGTTAACTTTTTGCTATATTTTGGAGGATAAGCATTCACACCAATTTAAGAATAAAAGAAAAAAATTGTCAGAACATTGGGGAACCTACTGCAGTCTGCAGTCTCTTCCTGAAGGAAGTGGACTTCTTGATCAGACACCTTGTTAGCCATTGACAGCCCTGAGAAAAGCAGTTTGGTTTCATGGTCTGTCCTTTCTCCTTTGCATCCTTCTGGGTCTCTGTGCCAAGATAGAGCCCAGAATGGTGTAACTGTGTATGCTGGAGCAGAGGAGGGAGTGAAAACTTGAGGAAATGACTGGCCTAGGGACCTGGAGAGCTCAGGTATATAGGCTGCCAACACCATGTCCTCCTCAGGCAGAACCCTATGTCAAGGCCTCAGCTGTAATACCTTCACTTGCTGTAACTGAACTGTGTTAGTAGGAGTAGCTGTGTTCAGTGTACTATGAAGTTTACACACAGAAAGATCTTTTTAGGGTCATGGAAAACTCATTTCTCCCCTCTCGGCAGCCCCCCGATGTCTCTCTAAATCTTATTATCACCTGGGTAGGCCCTCATAGCAAAGAGGACTCAGCACTGCCCTGGACAGAGGTTCAGAGGTTCAGGCTCTAAACCCGGCACCCCCTCACCACTCAGCCCTGCCCTCTTCCCAGCTGTGTCCCTGCCAGCTCTCCCTCTGGCCATGGTGATGCCACAGGCTTGATACTCTGTTTCCTCATGCTGACCTCTCCCCCTTCGTTTTCAGTTCCCTTCGAGTTCTGGGAGACATTGTCAGGAGGCCCCCCTCTCACAGGAGAAGGTACAGCATTCTGTTCCACACACTAACCCTACTGCCTCTGAGCACGCTAACAGTTGCTTGTTCTGCTTAATGTGCTCAATCTGCTTCAGGCAGATCCCGGGGCTCCTGGGCAGCGATGATGTCTCCTCTGTAGTATAAAGGATACCCAGTATTCGGTTATGGATGCATGTGAATCCCGCTGCACCAACACTGTGGCCTTAGGTCATAGAGGACAGGTTATATTTATTTTATTTTTTGGTTTTTGGGCCACACCTGGTGGCTCTTGCTTTTGGTGATTGGGCCACACCTGGTGGCACTCAGGGGTTACTCCTGGCTTTAAGCTCAGAGATCACTCCTGTCAGACTCAGGAGACCATATGGGATGCTGGGGATTGAGCCCTGGTTCGTCCTGGATTGTCTACATGCAAGGCAAATGCCCTACTGCTGTGCTATTACTCTAGCTCCTATGACCTATAGTTAAAAAGTTGTTGATAGTTGAGTTTCAGCCCTACAATATTTGTAACACCCATCCCTTCACCAGTGAGCAAAAGGTTTCAATTTAGGGCCCCAGAGAGAGAGCACAGGGGCGTTTGCCTTGCAAGCAACCGATCCAGGACCAAAGGTGGTTGGTTGGAATCCCGGTGTCCCATACGGTCCCCCGTGCCTGCCAGGAGTATCCCCTGAGCACTGCCCGGTGTGGTCCAAAAACCAAAAAGAAAAAAAAAAAAAGGTTTCAATTTGAATTATTTTCCAAGTTTCCTGGATTGTAGCATTTTTTTCTTTAAATAGTCAGCTCTCTTTTATAAGACCTCACCAAGTTCTGTCATAGATAATTTAAAAAAAATACATGTCATGCTTATTATGGTCCTAGGGAGGTGTGTATCCTTGAATATTTTAGCATGTTCCTTAATAACCAATGCTGGGCTTTCTTGCACTCCTGAGGAAATGACTCCTTCAAGCAGTATATGAGAGGCAGCCGGCAGCAGCTGCACCCTCAGTCTCCCTAAATTATCTCTGTCAGACAAACAGTTGAAAGGAAATTCAGGACAGTTTCAAGCTCAGGTAATTTCTAACCCCAAAAGTCAGTCTAATAAAAAAATAGAAATAGAAACAAACAAAAAAACCCCCAAATACTACTGACTTAACGTTAAAACTGCCAAGCCTCTCAGAATAGCAGAGATGGATGATGGATATAGGGTGACAGCACAGGCAGGACAGGGCCTGCATATCTTCCCCTTAGTCCTCCGGAGTAGCAGATGATGCAAAACTTAGATTACCCCAAGTCGGGCATGTGAAAGCCTAAGGGCAGGGGAGAGTTTGCTTTATACCTAGAACTTTATTTTATAAACTCCAAATGAAGCCCTGGAGCCATTTTATTAGGGAATCAAGGGAACTGATGAACTCTCAGGAGTCATCCAGTGGCTGGACTGGTCATTGTTCCTTCCTGGACCCTTGATAGTAGGGCTGACCCACATTCTCCTCATCCACTCCTCCTTTTGCTGTCTAGGAGAAAGGGTGACCAAGTCTGCTTGCAGGAACCTTAGTTAGGTGAGGAAGTCACAGATGCAGGTATTTGATTCAGAGACGGGCCTCTGGGCTCCACAAGCTTGTGCACTGTGTCCTGCTAACTTTGTGTGCCTCAGGACCTGTAGCTTGGCCCTGTCTGCTTCCCCTTTGGATATGGGGCACTTGGTATTGTTGCTTTGCGTGTCCATCTGTGGCTGATGTGAGGTACACATGTCGCCAGGGGCCTCTGCTCTTCTGTCTGTCCATACTCCTTTAGCAGAACCCTATCCTCTCATCTCCACCCTCTACTGGCCAGTGAGTCACTTGATAGCTCCTGGGTCCACAGGGATTTTCAGAATAGCCAGAACTGGGGGCCGGGCGGTGGCGCTGGAGGTAAGGTCCCTGCCTTGCCTGCACTAGCCTAGGACGGACCGAGGTTCGATCCCCGGTTTCCCATATGGTCCCCTAAGCCAGGAGCGACTTCTGAGCACATAGCCAGGAGTAACCCCTGAGCGTCACTGGGTGTGGCCCAAAAACCAAAAACCAAAACCAAAACCAAAAACAAAACAAAACAAAAAAGAATAGCCAGAACTACTGGCCCCACTCCATGCCCTTCCATTACTGGGCAGGGCAGCAAGAGGGGTGTGGGAGTAGGGGCAAAGATAGATGGGCCCTGGGTGAGGTCGGAGTACCTGGAGCACCCAGAAGAGGAGGCCTGTGGGGTTCCCTCCCTTTTTGTTTGATTTGAGGTATAATCTTGGATGTCAGATCTGACATGTTATCCTGAGGTCTTTACCTTACAGGGTCATTTCTAGCATGTTGTTTAAAGGGACATCTGTGGAATCAGCATTTTAAATGTCACTGGTTTCTAGCCTTTTACTAAATTCTGAATATATTTTACATTCCTCATTTTCAGATAATATAAATCTGCCTCTGTGTCCCTTTCATTGAACCCAATAACCCACTCCTGTGTCCTCTTTCTCTCTCTGTTTCTGTCACCCCCTAGTCTGAGTTGGTGTCCTTCTGGTGCGCCCCCTTCCGCTGCCCCGAGCACTGACTTTCATTACAGAAGGTATGGTACTGTCACTGGGTTTCAGTGTATGCAGCTGCTCCAGGTGGAATTGTCTGTCCTAGAATTGAATGTGTGGGTGGGTCCCATCCCACGGATCCCAGGGGGCTGTGGGGTGAGGTTCTTTGTGTCACTTTTGTTCCACACAGGGGACAGGGGGTGTAGACCACTATACTTTTCTTCTGGTCCATCTTAAGTCCGAATTCTCAGAGTTCTCCTATCATGAGGGAGCAATGGCAGAGCATGGAAGCAATCAGATGCTCTTACTTTTGGGTTGTTTCAGAATGTCCCAGTCTCTCTTCCTCCTCCTCTCTCCACATTCTTTCCTGAACTGAGCATCCATATTGAATAATTAGACAGTTTTCAAGATGAGTTTTTTTGTGGTAAGGATAGATCTGGTTTCTCAGTCTTTCCAAATCATTCTCAATAGCAAATTGACTTTTTTCTTAAAGAAGTGCCTGTCTCCTAATCACTGGTATTGAGGGCAGCTTTTACTGAGATGTTTATATGTACTCAGAATGTCCATTGTCAGGTGGTAATAAGGGAAACAAAATGTATTTTGTATGCCCATAAGAGTAAAAGAATTGGAGTTTCAGTTCCTAATAAGTCATTTGTGAAGCATAAAAACAAACAAAAGCCCTCTGGCTTAGTGCGAGAACTGGGCTGCAGTGCCTTCGCAGAGGTAATGAGCACAAGCTCTGGCTACCTTCGGAGGCAACAGTGATGGCTCAGCCAGCCCAGCTCCTGTACAGATTCTTCTGGAAAGAAGTTTTTATAGGATTTGCTGTAGCCATGAGTAGTCTTGGCTTGCTGCCTCTAAGAGAGTGCATGGTGTAGTCATCCTACAGAAAGTGATATTGCTGCTGCTGCAAACCCTAGAGCCTAGACTTCAGGTTAGAGACCTCAGAATGCCTCTATTTTGTCCCTTATCAGTAGCAAGAGGACAATGAAAAAACTTTCAAATGAACAGCTCAGCAGCTTTTGTCAGGGTGTGGCCTGTGCCCAGATGGCCATGCTCAGAAAGGATTATTCCTCTTGGGGTAGAGAGATACATGTGTGGGAAGCCTCACACCCTTATGTGGGATGTGCTTAGGTTTGACACCTGCAAGTCACTTTGTCTCCTGATCTCTTGGCTGTAATTCTCCAGTATGAGACAATTTAGATTCTGGCTGGCATGTGACCCGAGGGTGTGTAAGATACATACAACTCATCTTACAGTAGAGTGACGCCACTTGGAAGCAAGACCCTACCACCTGAATTAGAGAAATGGGGGTCTCTGCAACGGGGCCCCACAGACAAAGGTGGACTGCAGGCCACAGGATGCTGCCTGGGTAGTGGAGGCTAGCCAGGGGACATGGGAAAGTAAAGGGCAGAGGAGAGCACAAAGGATTAAACTTCAGGCTCTGTTCAGTTTCAGTCTTGAAGGCCTAGCAGGAGGAGCTGGTGCCGGGAATAAGCCGTGTCCATCTCGGGAAGCCAGTTCGGCCAACACCACAGATCTACGGCACCCTCTAAGCAGCGAGGAGCGGGGCGGCTCTCTGGGGTCCCTTTCAGAAGAAGACCTGGAGTCAGGCCAGAGAGAACACAGGCGGGTGTTTGAGTCCCAGGTAAGGCATTAATGTTACTGTCCCCAAACACTATTTGATAAGTCTCAAGGGAGAGCAGCTTACATGTTATGAGTCACTCATGTTGGGCCAGAGAGGGTCTCTGACTGTTATTGAGAGGTGCGTCCCTACATTGATGCAAATATCTCATCTAAGGAAATGTCAGTGGACATTAAGATCATAGCATGGGTCAGTATACTAGCTCAACTGTACAGTACTTGTCTTGCATGTGTGAGGTACTGGGTTCTTTCCCCAGCTCCGCAAACATTTTAAAAACATGAGTAGTTTTTCTTACTATTTAAGGGGCTCTGAAATGGTAACTAACACAAGGTTCCGCTTCTCAGAAAAACCACCTCTTATCTTTGGCTTACCAACTTAGCTAGGAAACTACTCCTTTTTCTCTTGGCTTGTTACTGCTGCCAAGATATGTGTGTGTGTGTGTGTGTG
>PVKC010015544.1:0-21208 GCA_004027635.1 Crocidura indochinensis
TTCCATCAGATCCTATTAGAATAATATAATTTCAAGGTTGCATGCTCCTAGTAGCTGACATTTTAAAATAATATTTAATTTTAAGAATATTAAATAACAATATGATATTCAATACTATTTAGACATATTTTAATAATATTTTTTATTTATTTAAGCACCCTGGTTCAAACATGTTTGTAGTGGGGTTTCAATTATAAAAAGAACACCCTCTTCGCTGGTGCAATCTTCCCACACCAATGCCCCCCTTTTTCCCTCCTCCCGCACCTCTATTCAAACCATTTATGTTTGAATTTTTTTTTAAAATCAAAGTTAAACTAGAATGTCTGGGAAAAGCATCTCAACTATGATTAGCCTATGTCTAGATTGGTGATGCTAATTTTATTTGTTTGTTTCTGGGACACACCCAGTGGTTTTCATGAATTGCTCCTGGCTGAGTCCTTACAGGACACTGACACTCCCAGAAGTGCTCAGAGGATCTTGGAAGTGAGGAACCAATCCAGGGTTCATGCATGAAAAATGCATGCATGTCCCTGTGAGGCTATCTTTCAGCCTGCAAATAATTTTTGGTAACACAAAGACATATTAAATAGGTTTATCTAATAATTTGAATAAGCTTGAGCTCTATTGAAATAAAGTAAAAAGATTTTGCAACAGTGTTTTATATGGCTCTTCAAAATATATAGTGGGAATACAGAAAGATAGCACAGAGATTAAGGCACTTGTCTAGTATGCAGCCAAACCCAGTTTTATACCCAGTATCACATATGGTCTCCTGTGCACCACTGAAAGTGATCCCTTACGAACCTGAGTACCTGAGCAGCGGGTGTGGCCCCAAAACCAAGTAATAATAATAATAATGATAGATCATTGAAAAACATTAAAAATAAATACCATATTCTCTCTCCTCCACTCTATTGTTCTAGACCCGTCCTTTACCGATAGCTGGAAACCCTGGAAGAATTCCTGGCTCTTATGAACATGGAGTGGAGAACTTTCCTCTCCCAATATTCCCTAGAAAGCCCCACCCCCACCACCACTTAGTTCAGCAAGTTTGCAGGAGTCTGTGCTGTGGTAAGAGTTTTTGAATTCAAAGGAAGAGTGTTGTGAACCTCTCATCCACCCCTAAGAAAGGGAGAGATGGTCTTAGTCAGTCCCTTGCTTCTGTACCCATATGTAGACAGGCCTCTCTGCATTCACAGTGCCTGTCACTCAGCAATGCTCAGCGATTGGCCTCCACTCCTCTTCTTTACAAAACAATGCAGGGAATGTTCTGGAAGTAGCAAGTAGGTCTGGTGCATTCCTTCCTTGGGAATTCCGTACTTGGGGCAATGAATGTTGCCTGTGCAAACCATGACTAAGAGCTCAAGTTGTCCACTGACTGGAGAAACTCGCAGAGAACCAGTGGTCGGACGGAGAACCTGGACACTCAGCCCAGAGTGCAGTCAGATGCATCCACCAGTATTTACCAGCCATTCTAAAAAGGGGCTAAAGTCACTATGTGTGCTAGTTGGTCTCCACGCTCAGAGCTGGACAAATCCCCAGGAACCAGCTTGGGTCAGGAGCTTCCCAATGAAAGATATAGACATGGATTTAGAAGGAAATAGTTTTTTTTTTTTTTTATTATTAGACAAAGATCAGTGGCAATAGAGAGAGGGACTCAACACTGGAGTGCAAGGAACTTAGAAGTGGCCTGGGAGGATGGGTGAGGAGTGAGGAAGACACTGGAGGAAGAACCCACATTCAGGAGCCTCATGGGTTCCTGACATAGATCAAGTCCACACCCTGGCCCTCTGACCACTGGAGAGTGGGTCCCGGAATAAATAGGAGCTGGAGCAGGCCACTGGGGGATAGAGGGCAAAGAAGACCATGAAGGAATAGAAAGCAAGAAGAGGCATCAGGCTGAATACAGCCTTAGAGAAGTCACAGCAAGTAACAGAGAGGCCACAGCTGGTTTATTTGCAGGTCAGGAAATTGTCGTCTTGAAGACTGGGTCAAACATATCTATAGCATTGTGTTCTGGGACTTTCCATCCCATCCAGAGCCTCTGATCTTTGGGTTCTTTCTTAGCATTTAGAAGAACTAAAATGTTCAGAATACACCTCCCAGGAAGCCTCTCAAGCTTGCTTATTGAACCAAAAGTTACCAAACTCTGGGCTCTGGGCTCTGATATCAATGTGTGTGTTCCCAGGGATTGATTCTTGGGGAAGTTCATCTACAAATTTTGGTTTGGAAAAAATAAGCATTGGGAATCATAGATGAAACTGTTGTAGTGACCAGAGCAGAACCAGGGGTAGCTCCAAAGTACCCCCAGATGTGACCTATTCTCCCATTTATAGACATATGCCCCAAAAGGGGCAGGAATTAGAACTTGGCATCAAGTGGAGCCTATGGATTGGCAGAGAAAGTTGTTGCAGTTTTCGTCTTGACACTGATCTTCTGATCCTCAACATTTTCTTTTCTTATGGCTGATAAACTGGTCTGGCCTACTCCAGATAAATGTATCTGAAGAGATGTAATTCGCAACAGTGTTTCTAGGAATTAGTGAGTTTTCTAGTAACTAGGTCTCACCCATGTTTCTCTTCCAGCCCAACTCCAAACCTCTGGGCTCTTCTTCGTTCGTCCTCCTCTCTTCTTCCTCTTCCCCTCTTCTCCCTTCATTCCCCTTCCCTCTCTCCCATCCTACTTCCCTCCTCTTCCCCTTCCCTATCTCCCTTCTTCTTTCTTCCTCTTGTATCCTCTCCCATTCTCTCTCCTCCCTTCCTCTCACCTCCTCTTCCTTACTTTCCGTTCACTCTCTACCTTCTCCATTCCCTCCCCTTAACCTTTCCTCTCCTCTCTTTTGCCCTCCTCTTCCTTCCCCTTGCATCCCTCCCCTTCCCTTTCCTCTCCTTCTTTTCTTTTCCCCTACCCTCCTTTTCCACCCTCTTCTCTCTCCACCTTCCTCTTCTTCCTCTTGTTCTGCTTTCCCTCTCTCCTCCCTCCTCTTCCTTCCCATTTCTTTTCACCATTCTTCCCTTCCCTTTTCTCTCTTCCCTCTCTGTATCTCTCCAGCACACCCCATGGGTGAGCAGGTTCTCCGGGCCCTCTCACCCACTCCTTGCAGCCAAACACTGTGGAAAGGGCTCAGAGTAGGGCTGATGTTAGCCACCAAGGTCTCATCATAGCCTGGGGTTCCACAGGAGGCATGAACCTTGGAGGTTAGGTCAAAGGAAAGGTGGTCTTCGGAGTGGAATATTTCCTTTCCTTGTTGCTTTCACTACTGTGGGAGGGGGAGATTGCTTGAGGACTGAGACTGGGCAGTGCCTACCCCCAACTCTCAATTCTGGCTCTTCTCTTTGGTATGCGCATCCTTATCATCATCTCTTCCTTAGCATCAAAACAAGCCCTTGAGAAGGAAAGAAGGAATCAGAGACATCTACAAAAAAGGATAATAAAGCTTCAGGTGATACTCCTTAGAGACAACTTTGTGTTTTGACAAGTTTAGCAACTTGAGAAAAGGAAATAAATTCATAATTTGTTCATGGGGAAATTGTTATGAGGTGGCAGGAGAAATATTTGAGTAAGGGTACAACTGTATCTCCTAAAATCACACAACAGATACATACACTATATGTACACAGGCACAATTTTGTTATCAAATTCCAGGCAATATATTACATACACTCTTATTACTTAACACCCTCCCCAAATCATACAAAGTGAATATTTAGCATTTCGTGGTTAAGTAAATGGAAAACTGTAAGTCTGTAACTGAGCACCACATGGTCTCCCACTGCTAGGAGTGGTTGAAGATTTACTTTTGTTTGTTTGCTCTCCTGGTTTGGGGCAGGGCCACATCTAGTAGTATTCAGGGTTTATTTCTGCCTCTGCACTCAGGGACCATTTCTGATAAGGCTTGGGGGACAAAATTGAGTTCGAGGGAATTAACCCACTGCAAGGCAAGAACATTACCTGCTGCACTATATCTCCAGCCCCCCAACTTATTTTGTGGGGCCTCCCAGTATTATTCAGGAGTAAAAGTACCTCTTTTTGTTTTATTTCCAGTACCCCTATCACTCAGCAATTCTCTGACCAAGGGCTCAATGGTATGTTGCCATAGAGAGGTGGTGACAGAGGACCAGACTTTGTAGAACCAGGGATCAAACCAGGCTGGGAAAGTTTCAAGAGACAGCCCTGAACACCTAGGATCAACATAGGTTCAAGGCCAAGACTCGAAGTACTTCATAGGCAAACAGTTCCTTTACAGAGGCCAGGAGGCCAATCTTGTATCACACCACACAGGCTGAATTCAAAAAGGTTGGGGAGAAGAAAAGAATTTGAATGGAGGACGAGAAAGACAGATGTGAAATAATGTTGGAAAGGGGTCAAGGGACTCAGGTGCATGGATGTTATTAAGAAAGGACAGAATGGGGCCAGAGAGAAAGCAAGCAGTAAGGTATTTGCCTTAGACGCAGAAGGATGGTGGTTCGAATCCTGGCATCCCATATGGTCCCCCCGAGTCTGCCAGAAGCAATTTCTGAGCATAGAGCTAGCAGTAACCCCCGAGCGCTGCCGGGTTGTGACCCAAAAACAAAAACAAAAAAAACATGAACAACCAAACTATTATGCTGGTGGGCTGGGATGAGAGGGAGGTATGGGATGGACTTTGGAAACATTGGTGGAAGAGGTTGACATTGGTGGTGGGATTAGTCCTGAAACACTGTATGTATAAAACTCAACTATGACGGGGGCCGGGCGCTGTAGGTAAGGTGCCTGCCTTGCCTGAGCTAACCTAGGATGGACCGCGGTTCGATCCCCTGGTTCCCCATATGGTCCCCCGTGCCTGCCAGGAGCGACTTCTGAGCGAATAGTCAGGAGTAACCCCTGAGCGTAGCCGGGTGTGCCCCCCCCAAAATAAACCTCAACTATGAATAACTGTAAATTACAAGGCTTTAATTTAAAAAATTCATTAACATTTTTCAAAAAAAAAATCGGGGCTGGAGTGATAGCACAACAGTAAGGCATTTGCCTTGCTCATAGCCAACACAGGATGGAACCTGGTTTGAATCCCAGCATCCCATATGGTCCCCCAAGCCTGCCAGGAGCAACTTCTGAGTGCAAAGCCAGGAGTAAAAAACCCTGAGCAATGCCAGGTGTGACCCCCCAAAAAAAACAAAAAAAATATTAGAAAATAAATAAATAAAAGATTGATCTAGTTAATTGAGCAGGGAAGAAGAGGAGTGGGGGGTGACAGGAGTTTGGGAGAAAGATTGGTGCGATAAGTGGTCACTCTGATAGTAGGCAAGCTGTAGGAATGGTCTGTACATGAAAGTATCATTAATAATATTATAAATATTGGTACTTCAATAAAAATGTGAGAAATAAAACATTAGTTGTGTGTACTTTTATTTTTGGACTGCACCAGGAAGAGCTAAGGACTGACTCCTATCTACACACAGGGACCATATGAGATTCTCAGGATGGAACCCAGGTTGATCGTGTGCAAGGCAAACTCCTTGTCCACTTTACTATCATTAAGGTTCAGAGAAAGTTTTTTTTTTTTAAATAAATTAAAAACATGACTGGAGGGACCAGAGAGATAACATGGAGGTAAGGCAAGTTTACCTTGCATGCAGAAGAATGGTAGTTCAAATCCTGGCATTGCATATGGTCCTCCAAGCCTGCCAGGATCGATTTCTGAGCACAGAACCAGGAGTAACCCCTGAGTGCTGCCAGGTGTGACCCAAAAACCAAAATCTAAAAACAGAAAAAAAAAATAAAAAAGGACAAAAAAACCCAAAAATCAAAAAACCATGATTGGAGATACAGCAGGTAAGGCACTTGCCTTGAGCACAGCCAACCAGAGTTCAATTAACTGCACCACATATAGTTTCTTCAAACCCATCACCAAGAGTGATCCTTGAGCACAAAATCAGTAGTAAGCCCTGTGGACAATTATGTGTGGCTAATCTCTCTGCCCCCAGAATAAAAAAATTAATAATTAAAAAAATAAAAAACAAGGCTTGGTTGCATCTAAGGTCTGTACCTCAAGTCTTGTACTGTCTCTCTGCTTCCTTTATTTACTCCCCAATTTTTCAGAATCTGTCAAAATATAAACCCATCATCAAGGTCAGGGTCTAGGGTGTGAACCCCAGTTTTCCTTGCAAAGATGGGGTCTCAGAAACCTCCTCACGTAACACTTTTTGCACAGTGTCAGGGTTTTGTTGTTGTTGTTTGGGTTTTTGGGTCACACCCGGCCGTACTCAGGGGTTATTCCTGGCTCTGTGCTCAGAAATTGCTCCAGGCAGGCTCAGGGGACCATATGGGATGCCGGAAATCAAACCAGGGTTCATTTGCTGCATGTAAAGCAAACACCCTACTGCTGTGCTATCGCTCCGGCCCCCACAGTGCCAAGGGTTTTACTTTTACCTCCTGTGTTTAACTGAACATTTTTTCTCATGACTCATGCATAAGATCCTGCCACTCATTTTCTTCTCAACCTTGCCGCCCCTTCACCTCACTTTCACCTGTCATTCTCCTCATCACACAGAAGGGGGGTCTATTTCCTTATTTTAGCCTGTGCAGAAGATGAAAACCCAACAGCAGATCGTGGGAAACAAATGAGGTTTTTGAAAAGTTCAATTCACTTAAAATAATCCACGGGCTTTTCCGCATGTGTTCTTGGTCCGGGTTCAAAAACCACAGGAGTTTTACTATGTGTTAGCTAGGGGTGACTATTTGCATTGTTTCTAATGGGTCAATTCAAAACCAATCTCAGAGACACAGAAAATCATGTTGTATGTAAACAAGCACCATGTGAAACTGCCACAGACCTGGACCGAGCCTGAGCACTAAGCATGTAATGTGGAAAGAAAGTCAGACGTGCTTCCACATACTGACTTCACTGTGCCCATGGGATGCTCTGGGCACAGAGTGGTGAGATTAGTCCTGAAACATTGTATGTGTAAAACTCAACTATGAATAACTGTAAATTACAAGCCTTTAATTTAAAATTTTAATAAAAAATGTTCAAGGGCCCGGAGAGATAGCACAGCGGCATTTGCCTTGCAAGCAGCCGATCCAGGACCAAAGGTGGTTGGTTTGAATCCCAGTTTCCCATATGGTCCCCTGTGCCTGCCAGGAGCTATTTCTGAGCAGACAGCCAGGAGTAACCCCTGAGCACTGCTGGGTATGGCCCAAAAACCAAAAAAAAAAAAAAAAGTTCAAAATAATTGGCCTATAGAACTGAACTGGGAAGAAGGGGAGTAGTGGGTGACAGGATTTTGGGAGAAAGATAGATGTGATAAGTAGACACTCTGATAGTAGGTGAGCTGTTGGAATGGTCTGTACACAAAAATATCATTAATGATATTATAAATTGGGGCCAGAGAGATAGCATGGAGGTAAGGCGTTTGCCTCGCATGCAGAAGGATGGTGGTTTGAATCCAGGTATCCTATATTGTCCCCCGAGCCTGCCAGGAGCAATTTCTGAGCATAGAGCTAGGAGTAATCCCTGAGTGCTGCCAGGTGTGACCCAAAAACCAAAAATTAATAAATAAACAAATAATAAATACATAAATAAAATAATATTGTAAACCATGGTACCTCAATAAAAATATGAGAAATTAAAATTAGTTGTATGTACTTTTATTTTTGGATGACACCAGGCAGTGCTCAGGACACAGGGAACTGGGGTGATGAAAAGTCTTAGTTCAAGAGGATGCCTGAGCAGTTTCTTTTCCCTCACTATATCATCTTCCTTCTGTCCCACCTTCTCTGAACACACACCCTCCACATCTCTCAAGCTGCCTCTTCTAGAGCTATTCACTTGTTTTCTGAAGGATCAGGCCTGATAAAGGGGTCCCCTTTCCAAGCATAACTCTCAAGAAGCAGAGAAAAAGACCATCCAAAACTTTCCATAGCAGACTCATTCATTCGTTCCCACTCCACACTGCTTGGCTACCCCTGGTCTGTGAAGGGTTCAGAGGTCACACTAGGGAAGGGAGCAAAAATTCTTAATGCTTTAACTGTGCCAGGAGATGTTAACCCAATGACCACACAAGTAAAACATGCCATTGCAAAGGGATAACATACTTGGGAGGAAGGCTATAAGGTTGTAGAAGGAAAAATAAATGGAAATAACTTCCATAGCCAAGGGCCTGTGAGAAGGTGTTTCTGAGGAAATGTGGCTGGGACCTGAAAGTGAAAAACCAGGTAAAGCCAGTGGGGTGCAGAGATGGGGATACCATACAGGGCTTGTAGGTGCAGGTTATTCAGAGCTGGTAGTTCAAGGGCTGTGGGAAGAAACTGCAGCACTTTAGCAGAGACAAAGATCAGAGCTGGGGTTTGGCAAGAACCCAGTGACTGCTGGGAGGAGAGGCAAAGCCAGAGCACCTGGGAGTCAGAAACCAGGCCCAGTCTGAGTGATCCACATTTGGGATCTCTTGGGAACCAAGAGAACAGTCCTCCTCTCCTAGCTTGGACTGAAGCTCCCAGTATAAGAAGCAACTTAGAAAACGATCCAGTGGGATATGAATTTGTTTATTTTCTTTTTTAATTAATTAATTTATTTTTAGTTTTTGGGTCACACCCGGCAGCGCTCAGGGATTACTCCTGGCTCTACCCACAGAAGTTTCTCTTGGTATGGGATGCCGGGATTCAACCACCGTCCTTCTGCATGCAAGGCAAACACCTTACCTATTCTATCTCTCCAGCCCCGAATTTGTTTATTTTCAAGTCCACATCAAAAGAAGATTCAGCATCAACAATGCAGGAATTGGAGATATGGGGTAGCACATAGAGCACTTGCCTTACACACAGCCAACCCAGTTTCAATTCCCAGCATCTCCCTACGGTTCCTGTGAACACCACTGGGAGTAATTCCTGAGTCCAGAGCCAGGAGTAAGTTCTGAGCATTCCCAGATATGGACCAAAGGCCACATTTAAAATAAAAAAAGAGAATGCCATGTAAATGTGCTTTTCCTAAAGCAACTACTTTAACTTTGAATCCAAAGTGCCCTACAAGCTGGATTACATGTCTGTGAAGAGGTCAAAGATTTCTGAAAGAACGATATTGAATTATTGAATATTGGACATCTTTTTGGCTTGTCATATCTCTCTAGGACTAAAGGTATTGCCTCATTTGGCAACAACACCAAAGTCTGATTTTGAAGTTTTTTGCAATGCCTTTTCTAGTTATCATAAATTATCAGTGTGTGTGTGAGAGAGAGAGAGAGAGAGAGAAAGAGAGAGAGAGAGAGAGAGAGAGAGAGAGAGAGAGAGAAAGGATTTGGAGATAGGGATGGCAATAAGATCCAACCCTAATGAATGTTTAGAGAGTGACCAAAGAGATAGTACAGCTGGAATCTTGTCATGTGCATAAAACAACCTGGGTTTAATCCCCAGAACAACATATAATCCCTTGAGCCTTGCCAGGAGAGACCCTTGAGTGCTCAGCCAGGAGTCAGCCTTGAGCATCATCAGTGGCTCTTTCCTTAAAAAGAAGACTGTTTGGTGGGACAGGGGTCATGGCACAGCATTCTGGTACTTTCTTTGTACCAACACCAACACCAAAAAGAAGAGTGTTGGGGTTGTTTATTGCTCAAGCCCCACCGGATCAGGTGGGGGTGGCATTCGTGTGCCAGGAAAGGGGAAAAGGGAGTCAGTCTGCTTGTTTGCACAAAGTTCCGCTCATGCAGGTAGTTGGCCCTCCAGGGATGTAAGATGTTAAGGAGATGACAAGAAAGGTTTGGATTTGATAGAAGAGTGAGAATTCAATATGGTGTTGGCCTTAGTGCTCACTGCTTTTCTTACTCCAAAACCAATGCATGCGACAAATAGAAACACCTCTTCCTGATTCTCCAGTCTGCCCACTTTCCCCAGCTAGCTGTTCCTCCCAATTTCCTCTACTACTCCCCCACCTTCCCTGCCCACTCTGAGAACCCAAGTTAGCTCAACCTGGACTCTTGGACCTAGAGTCCTTCCTATGAAGCCACTCTTTTTTTTTTTTTTAGTCACACCCGGCAGCGCACAGGAGTTACTCCTGGCTCTACGCTCCGAAATCGTTCCTGGCAGGTTTGGGGGACCATAGGGATTCGAACCACCATCCTTCTACATGCAAGGCAAACGTTTTACCTCCAAGCTATCTCTCCGGCCCTCTGAAGCTACTCTTGAATGCAGCTCCATGCCTTTTTCTACCTCTATTTGAGAGACTGGACAGTCCACAGGAACAAATTAACCCAACCCTTTGCACAGAGCCTCCTCTTGAGTTCAGCACTGGAGTGTCAATCCGACCCTGATCTCACTATCCTCAGAACTGGCATCCCCAGGAGAGAGAAGCCAGTGACCCAACTCACTATCCCGTCTCTGGGATTTGGAAGTTTGTTGGTTTGGTTTGGTTCTGGGGCCACTCCGGGCTTATTCCTGGCTCTGCGTTCAGAGATCACTCCTAGTAGATCTCAGGAACTCTATATACCACCAAGGATTGAAGTTGGGCAGGCCCCATGCAAGACAAGTAACCTGCCTGCTGTACTATCAGTCCAGACTGTGAATTTTAAATTATTAATCCAAGGAAAAGCAGCTGTCCAAGCATCCTATCGGGCTGAAACTTTTCATCGTCCCATTGTGCACAGAGCATCCCATAGGCACAGCGGAAGCATGTCTGACTTTCTTTCCATGCTACAGGTTCAGCTCTCAGACACAGTGCTGGTCTGTGGTAGTTTCACGTGGTGTTTTACATACAACATGATTTTCCATATCTCTGAGACGGGTTTTGAATTGACCTCGGTAGAAACAACGCAAATAGTCAACCTTCCCCAATGCATAATGAAACTCCTCTAATTTAGGTAAAACTCAAATTTTCACTACCCCCTTTGCCTTGTCAGGTCTATGCTAGACTCAGCAGGGCGAGTGTTGCTCATGCTCGGTGTGAAACTCACGTACGGGCTGATCCTGTGATGCTCTTGGTGTCTGCACCATCTGCGGCTGTGGTGTTTGCTAGGATTGTCCAGATCTCGGAGCTAGCACATCTCTGGCTGTGGTGCTTACCCCAAGATTCACACACCGTTTTGGAGGGGGAGTGGAAGGAGAATGCTTGTACACACTTAACAGTGCTCAAGGATAACTCCTGGCTCTGTGCTCAGGTATCACTCCTGGGAAAACTCAGGGGACCCTGTGTGGTGTGGGATCCAAGGGGTTACTGTGTGTGAAATAAGAGCCTTCACTCCTGTACTCAACCTTTAGCCTTTCAACTTGTGTTTTATTTTGTTTGTTTTTATTAATGAGGTCACTTTGGTAAAAAAAAAACATTCTGTAGATAAAATTGTTATTTGGAGTAAGAAGGGCACAGAACCAAGTCCTCCCCCCCCCTTTTTTTTTAATCAGGACCACAGACTCTTGGGAACTGACTTTGAAAGAGACTCATGGAGTCTCTTAATGAATAAGGGACAAAGTAATTTGACTAGAAACAGGTGAAATAAAAATCATGAAAGTTCTACATTAATGCACATGAGTTATTGTTTGGGATTTATTGTGCTTGAAAAGTAGTCTTAGTTTAGAAGTTTATGTGTACTCTTGGAGCAATTAATCACAGATGAGAGACCTAGGAGGTCCCAGTAAGACACTGAAATCTTTCCAGGAGACGGAGGTTATTAACCCTCCAAATGACATCTCTTTTGTAATTTTATTTTCTATTATTATTTTTTATTTTTGGGGCCACACCTAGCTGTTTTTGGCTCATTCCTGACAATCCTGGTGCTTTCAGGGGCTAGTCCTAGCTCTGCGCTCAGAAAAGGCCTCTGGTGTGCTTGGGAGACTCTCTGTGCTGGTCCAGGTTGGAACTGGTGCCTGCAGTAGGCAAGGCAAGTGCCATATTCCCTGTACTATCTGTCCCCTAGGAAACCTTCTGTAAATCAAAAAGGATGAAGTCAAGAGGCAAGTACTATTTATTTAAAGGGGAGGCTTTTAAGCATTGCCAGACCCCCCTACCCACCAATATAAATTGCCAAATCATCCCACACAAAGTTGCAAGAAGACCTGGTACATGCAGGGACACGATGATGAAAACACAGCCCAGGTAAAGTTGTTCTTGGTGGAGCGACCTCAGAAGAGCTGCAGATAAACATGACTTTTCATGTTCCAACTGTGTAGTAAGCAAGAAAAATCCTCTTTCGATTTCTTCTGAGTGAAAACCAGTCCAAATGTAGGCCTTTTGTATAAGTAAGAGCAAAACACACAGGTTTTTTTGGGGGGGGGGCATGCAGTGGTGCTCAGGGATTACTTTCTGTCTATGCACTCAGGAATCACTCCTGGTGGCTACAGGGAAAGCATAAGGATGGCAGGATTGAACCTGGGTGTGCTGCATGCAAGGCCTTAACCACTGCATTATGGCTTCAACCACAGAGGACAATTATGAAACACACTCTTTTTATGTTTTGTTTTTTATGTGTCACACCTGGTGGTACTCAGGGGTTACTCCTGGCTCTGCTCTCAGAAATCACTCCTGGCAGGCTCGGAGGACCATATTGGATGGCAGGAATTGAACCGGGGTCCATCCTGTGTTGGCCGAGTGCAAGGGAAATGCCCTACTGCTGTGTTATCACTCTGTCTCCTGAAATGCACTCTTAATACTAAGTAAGTCATCTCATTGGTAGCACAACTAATGAGGACAAGACACCCTTTTGCCTAAGAGATAAACTAAACTGTAATGAAAAATGTTTACTGTGCATCATTAGAAATCTGGACAGTTCAGTAAGAGAAAATAAATTCCAATTTCTAAAATAGATCAACCTGTTTATGTCACTAGTATTTACTGTTTCTAGGTTCATTGGGAAAAAATAATGGAGATGTCTAATGCTTCGTTGTTTATAGTCAAACCATGAGCTTAATTTTGATTTATGTGCGGGAGGTCCAATCCACTACTCACCATGACTAGTGATGAAGGGAACATGGGTGGCCTGAACTTCCAAATGATCCGGGGCTTCAGCAACTCATCTCTGCCCCATCTCCCAGGCCTCTGAGTTGGCTTCTAACCTGGCCAAATCCTCCAGGAAGTTTCAGGGCAGCCCCAGGTATGTTTTAGTGTTACTATTTCTCTCTACTCTGGAGGCCAAGAGCAAGGTAATATTCACCGTTTATTCATCTTTTATTCACAGCGTAGACCCTTGATATAATTACAGGATGAATAAATGTACTTCTGCTTCTCCTCTTCCAATTTTATTATTTCCATTACAATATCCTAAGTACAATAATGCGAACTTACTTCAATTATTTTTGCTTCATATTTTTTTTAAACCCAAATCCGAAACTTAAGGGCCATTGTTAATTTACATAGTGGTTTCAGAATCAAATGCTCTATCCCATAACTTGCTTTGACTTGGTTCTTCCCAGCTAACATCTAAATCGGAGAAGTGAAAAGGACAATTGTTTCGTGCTTTTTCAAGTCCCTGCCCAAGATCAGTAGGGAAATCCCATTAGCTCCATTCACCGCGTTTCTCATAAATCTAAAAGGAAAGCGAGTATCCCGAGCCTTCTTCTTTAATAGTTCTTATTTGTAAAATCTTGACAGGGCTTTATTCTAAATTGCTTCCAAATTACGTAAAGAATACTGAGAAATATGATGGGTAGTGAGTCGTGATAGTTTCAGTTATCAAATAAATAAGCAGAACACTACAAGGAACGCTAATCTGAAAGCAAATAGGGCGATGGGCCACTGCGAGGCAGAAAAGAAGGGAGCATTGGCCTTCATTCTTTAGGGGCCATCTGGCTCAATCCCCTTTAAGTGGGCAAGTTGAAGAGCCTTTTATTCAGCACCCTCCAACTTATTCACAGGGAGCTGCATTTGAATATTAATATTTTCATATAGCATTAAAAAAACCAAACAAACCCTTTTCTGTAGCCAAAAAGGAGTGCTTAACAAAATAATGGGTAATCCTCTGGCTAAACAGGAAGGCCTCAGCCTGTGGGTGGCTGGTCCTTGGTCCCTGCAGGAACCAGGGGCTGGCTGGCACCCCTATGCGCCTTTACTTGTTTCTAGGCATTTACCAAGTGGGCCTTATGGCCTGAAATTTAGTTCAGAGGCGATTAAAAAAAAAAAAAGAAAAGAAATTCATCAGGAAGGATGAATATGTGATTTCTGGAACTTTCTATGGCCCCAAAGAAAGGTGAAGGTTGAATTTCTGTAGAGGCTAAAGTCAGGCTTTTTTTCTAGTTTCGAGCATGCTTTGGGACCTGGCAAAGTGTCTTTCATCACTTTCTGAGATAGTCTGTCCAAGTATGATTCTTTTTCTTGAATCCCTCCATTTCTCCTGGCAAAGTCTAGGACTTTGATTTTTGTTTTCCTGTGAAGGTAGAGCAGAGAGGAGGTGGTGATTAAGTAGCCCAGTCTCTGGTCGATAGCAAAGAACCTTTGAATAGAAGCGATTTGGGCCTTTTTCTGTGGTGTAAGAGCCAAACCCCCAAGTGTTGTTGGCTTTGTGTGGTGCTCTGTGCAGACCGTGGTGCCTTCTGTCTGCTCCAGGGCGTGGCATCTGCCATCAGGGAAAAGCCTGTGTGTCTCTTAGAGCAGGCAGATTTCATTGTGTGGGGCTTGGATTTCATAGTCTCTTGGTTCCAATCTTCTAGCTGAAGCTAACAGAAGTAAGAGAGAGGGTGTCTCATGTACCTAAGCGTTGTTTCATGGTTCTGCCATGTAGGGAGAAGTCTGTTGGTGTGTGTGTGTCTGAATTTTTAAGGCCGAGAGCTGAGCTTGAATGTGACTCATTTTCCCTTTTAGGGTAGTTGTGAAAATCAGCCAGACTTGAACGGACTTTTGATTTTGTCAATTTGGATAGAGGGATTTTTATGATTATGTCTATTTAGCTTGGCTTTACATGTCTCAAAGGCTAAATATGAGATTTTAGGAGACCTAGACCTATATTCCTATGCCAAGGAGACATCTATTTATATTTGTTTGTGGGGAAAAAAAACCCTTAAAATTCAACTTATGCGGTGTAATGCATATAATTAGGATGTATTTGAATACATAAAGGGAAAAAATACAGGAGAAAATGTCAAAAAGGCACACTAACAAAGATGTAGTATTCTCTTGGCAAAAGCTGATGAATGATTTGGCATGAGTTCATCTTACTGTTGTGTTATTCCCTTAATACGTGATGATATAACCCCTGTTCTAGTTGTTTGCATAGAATTGCAGTTTGTTTCTAAATTCTATCATGACCCCAGGCCCTCCAGAGGACCCCCTACACCCTCCCCCTCCAATTGAGCACCAGTTTTTCCCATCTATCGCTTTTCTTTCCTTTTTTTTTTTTTTCTATTTAGTGCTATAACATTTTTACACTTGGTCAAGCAAACAGAAATAACTAGTTTCTGTTATAACTTGTTGAAAGCTCTGGTTTTAAGTATGTTCCCTTGATGAAGAGTACACACAAGTACAGTAGGCCACACTGCTTTGACCAAGACTGACTCCTTAAGGCGTTTACTCTAAATGTTACTGGGGCCACGTAACAGTACTAGATACACTTAAACCATCTTACAGCAGCAACATAATTCAGTATTTTTGCTTGTTTGTTTTTGGGTCACACCCTGCAGTGCTCCGGGAGTTACTCCTTGCTCTATACACAGAAAATTGCTTCTGGCAGGCTCTGGGGACCATATAGGATGCCAGGATTTGAACCCCTGACTTTCTGCATGCAAGGCAAAAACCCTACCTCCATGCTATCTCTCTGGCCCCATGATTCAGTATTTTTGTTTGGTTTTGTAGAACAGTCTGATCTCCTTCCAATCTAGGATTAGTTTTGACTGATTTATATACTGAATCCAACTGGTTCAGTGTAGCATGTATGGTTCACATTCTCTGGATGTGAGCTGGAGTCAGTTGTGTGAAAATCGAGGCAAGGTGCTGGTAGGTGGATGGACAGAGGTGATGAACCTTAACTGTGGCTCACAGGGACACTTGAAATGTTATTTTCACGTAGAAGCTGTTGAAGGGCTGACCCAATACCTGAGTGGGCTCTATGATGAGGCAGGCTTTCCTGGGGTGGGACTGGGGCCGTTTGAAGGCGCTGTAGCAAACACAGACACAAAACAAGGGCTCCTTTGGGAAGATGGTGAACTTTCATCCAGAAGCCTTGGCTTTGGAGATAAAGCGGCCGGCAAAAAACCAACCTTATCTCAGGCAGGTGCAGTCAGCCGGGCCTTTTTGGAGGTGTGTGTGTAAGTGTGTAGTGTGTTACAAAGGGACCAGGGGCACCTTGAGAGCAGCAAGGCAATCCACCACCTGGAAATTCTTTCCCAACTTCTCAGTTGGGAGAAGTTGTGGGAATTGGGCTGCTGGCCCAAGCAGCCAGACTAGGCCAAGCTGGCAGTGGGAAACCTTGCATGAGGTCAGGGGAGGCGCGGGCGCTCTTGCACCCACATCAGGGACCAAATGCTGTCGTGGGTGTCTCTCGGCGCGTAGGAGGCCACCGGTCCAACTTTGTTTTCGGGGCCCCTCTTTTGTCTGCTCATAGGCAGTCCCCATTCTCCACCTTTGTATCGGGAGTTTCTAGACGTGCAAACAAACACGCGGGCGCCCTGTTGGCAAGGAGACGGTGGCATGAGGGGGAAACCTCGCTTTGGGCTCCGGCTCCTTGGGGCCCGCCTGGGGTCCGGCGGGCACCGGTGTGGCGGGCACGAATGGTTCAGTCCAGTCCATGTTTTGGTGCGTGCACAGGCGTCCAGCGAGAGAAAGTGCATAACAGTTGCTGGGGCACGCTCACTCGCTGGGCTCCCTCTCCTGCCATGCCATGCCATACCACGCCATGCGGGTCAAAAATCAGTTACAGCCCGGTGTTTGCCCACATGCGGGTCCAAAAAAAAAGTTGCACTTGAACTCAGCCCTAAAACTTTCCCGGTGCAAAGCACGCGGCGGGAGTGGGCCCGGGCCCAAGGAGGGTGTGGGGTGGGGAGGCCCTTGCATCTGCCGGGGCGCGTGGATGCGCGCACGTGGGGATCCCAAAAAGTGGGTTCGATTGTGTGTGTGTCTTTTGCTCTTCTCTCTCACAACCTCCCCCCTCCAAAACCCGGCGATCATGGCCGCGCGCACGGGCAGCAGCGGCGAGTGGCATGCGCTCCCAGGGCCCGGGTCGGGTCCGGGTCCAGCACGCGGGGCCTGGGACCTTGGTACGGGGGCGCGCAGCGCGGCGCCGGCCCGGGGCCCCACGCGGGAGGGTGGCGAGAACCATGTGCACCAGCACCCCCTGCACCCCCAGATCGCGGCCCGCAAGGTGGGCACCCAGCACGGCGGCTCCGAGGAGGGTGGAAGCGGTGCTGCCGCTGCCGCCGCCGCCGTGCTGTCCTCCTTCTCCTCCTCGCGCGCTGCGTCCTCTTCCTCCTCCTCCTTCTCGGCCATGGAGACGGGGCTGTTCCCCGGCCACGAACTGAGGGCCGTCGGCGAGGCCCCCGCCGCGCCGCCCCGTGCCCACCATCACCACCACCACCTCCATTTGCACCACCAACACCCGCACCACCATGCCCACCACCTGCACCAACACCGGCACCAGCTCGCGCTCCAGCAGCAGCGGCGGCAGCAGCAGCTGAGCCCGTTCCCGCAGCCGCCCGTGGCCAGCAGCGGCAGCAGCCCGAGCGGCGGGGCTCAGCCCGGGCCCGGGCTCAGGCCCGACATGAAGCCGCGGCGGCCTCCTGGAAGCGCCCAGGACGGCGGCGCGGCGGGCAGCCAGGCCGAGCCCCGGGGCCCGCAGGCGGCCGAGGAGGAGGAGGACGACGACGAGGACGACGACGCGCCCGTGCCCGCGCCCAAGATGGGGGAGCCGGGTGGCGGCAGCCGCTGCTACGAGCGCCCGGGCCTGCTGGGCATGCTGGGCGCGCAGGGCGTGCAGGGCGCACCGGTGGCACCGAGCGCGCAGCCGCCGCCCGTCGCGGGGGCCGGGAACGGGCCCGGTGGCGGCGTCGGCGTGGGCCCGGAGCCGCTCCACGGCTACTACGGCCGCGCCGGGCCTGGCTTTGATCAACATGGCGGACAACAAAGCCCCGGGCTGGGGCTGATGCGCCCCGGCTCCGCCTCCGCCTGCGCCGCGGCCCCCGGCTGCATGGACCCCCGGCGCGACTCCCGCGAAGGGCGCCCCGGCAGCCAGTGCAACCACCAGCAGCAGCAGCGGCGGCAGCAGCAGCACCACTACCCGGGCTACGGCCGGCCCGGCGCGGGCGGAGGAGGCGGAGGCGGAGGAGGAGGAGCAGCAGGAGGAGGAGGAGGAGGAGGAGGAGGAGCAGGAGCCGGAGCTGGAGCAGGAGCGGGAGCTGTGGCGGCGGCGGCCGCGTCGGCGGCGGCGGCAGCAGCAGCAGCGGCAGCGGCGACAGCGGGAGGCGGCGTTGGCGGCCTTGGCGGCCTCGGCGGCGGCTATGGGGGCCCGGCCTCGGCCTCGGGACTCGGGCCGCTGAGCTCGCCCCGGCAGCGGCCGCAGCAGCAGCACCAGCTCCAGCAGCAGCAGCAGCGGCTCCGGCAGCAGCAGGGCGTCGGCGTCGGCGTCGGCACGATGATGGGCCCCGGGGGCGGCGGGGCCGCGAGCCTCAGCAAGGCGGCGGCGGGCGCGGCGGCGGCGGGGGGCTTCCAGCGCTTCTCCGGGCAGAGCCCGCACCCGTCGGGGGCCACCCCGACCCTCAACCAGCTGCTCACGTCGCCCAGCCCCATGATGCGGAGCTACGGCGGCGGCTACCCCGACTACAGCAGCCCCAGCGCGCCGCCGCCGTCGCAGCCCCCGTCCCAGGCGCAGTCCCAGTCCCAGTCCCAGGCGGCGGCCACGGCGGGGGCGGCGGCGGCGGGCGGCCAGCAGGCGGCCGCGGTGGGCATGGGCTTGGGCAAGGACATGGGCGCCCCGTACGCCGCCGCCGCCGCCGCTGCCAGCCCGGCCTGGGCGGCCGCGCAACAAAGGAGCCACCCGGCGCTGAGCCCCGGCACCCCCGGCCCGGCCTTGGGCAGAGCCCAGGTAAGCCCCGCGGCGGCCGGGCCTGCTCCCGCCCGCTCCGTGCGTCCGTCCGCGGGCCCACGGGCCGCACTTTCTTTCTTTCGGCGACTTTGGCGCGGGCGGGGCGGCCCTGGAACTCGCCTCCGCTGCCTCGCGCCCAGGCCTCGGTCCCGGTCCCGGCCCCGGCCCCGGCCCTGATGGCCCCGGAGCGCACCACGTTCGGGCGTTGCAACGGCCCGGGCCTGGGGAAGCAAGCGGGCCGGCGGGCCGGGCCCCCGGGGGGTGGTTCTGGGGCGCCCAAGGAAGAGGAGCAGGGTGGGGGACCACCGGGGAGTCAGTCGCCCCCGGGCCTCGGCCCCCAGCGCCCCAGGCTCGCCAGCTTGCGCGCTCGGGCCCCGCGGTGGCTGCCTGGGGCGCAGGCGGCTTTTGTAACCGAGCGGGTGGCCCGGTCTGGCGGGCGCCCGCTGCTTTGCCGGCCGGAGCTGGGAGAGGAGGAAGATTGGGCCAGGCCCGGGCGATCGGGGCCGGACTGCTCGCCCCTGGTGGACGGACGGACAGACAGACTGACAGACAGATGGACGAGGAACTTTGTCCTCGCTCCAGCCGGGCCCCGGCCCGCTCGGAGCCCGCTCAGGGCCCTTGGCAGGCAGCGAAGACCCGAGTGCTTTGTGGGCCGCTTGGTTGGTGCCCAGGCCGTGTTGCAGCTTGCTGCTGCTGCTGCTGGGAGATTTGGGGGGGGGGGTTCATAGTCAGCAGCAGGGTAACCCCCCTCCCCCAAGTGATCCTGGGCTGGAGGTCAGAGCTCACTGGATCCCATCGAACCCGGACAGAGCCGGGGGAGAACCCAGAACTTGGCCCTCGAGGCCTGGGTCGGGGAAGGAGTCACCTTCAGCCCAACCCGCTCGCCGCCTTCCGAGCGAACAGCTAGCTAGCTCAGCCCGGCTCCTTGGAACTTGCCGGGATCACGGGTCAGGCATACTGATTGCTCTCGGCAGAGACTGGGAAATAGAAGACCCGAGTAAAGAAAAAAAATGGGGGGGGCAGATCTGGTTGGGTCGGATTTATTCGAATTTCCTGGAATTTGCTGTCACCCCAGTCGCCTGGCGCGGCCGGGAAGCGTCCTGCACTCTGGCTGTTGCTTGGCTCGTGGGCTGAGCCTTGATCTCCTTTGCAAGGTTTGGAATTTGAATTGTGGAGGTAAACTGGCTGTAATAGTCTCCAGACAGCTGCCTCTGAGTTGACATCTAATCTGCCATCTGATTGGCTCCCCTCTCACCATTGGGCATTTAGCACTGCTGATGTAAATAGAAGTGCTGAGCAGCGCAGTCACAAAAATTCTTGCCACAAATAATAACTGAGCTCTATTACAAGCAGATGGAAGGTTGCATCGCATTTAAAGCTTGAATTATTGCGGAGCGTGGTTATTAATGAGAGGATGGCAGGCATGACAGCATGCCGGGGGTCTGTCCAGTGTTGGGCATTTGCGAAATCGAGATCTGGACGAGCCTCGATATGGACCTTGCATATATATAGAGAGAGACATCACGGACTTTTTAATGGGAGGGCGAGGACATGGGAATTGGAAAATAATTAGACCAAGCATTTGAACCAGGTCTGGGACTTGTAATGCTTTTCTGAAAGCACCTTTTACAGATTAAGCTATGAGGGGAAAAAAGGAATTATGTCAGCATAGTTGAATATAAAAAAATTGAGTCATCGCGTTAAAAATTACAGGAAAAATGGAATTATGTCAGCAGATGTATAGTTTGATAGAAAATGAAAAGTTAGAATGCTAAAGTGAAGAGATTCAGCTGTGTGGCTTTCAGTGATAGCTTTATAACGAGAGGAACACTGTATTTTTAGTGAATTGTATTTTAATAACGCTGGTTCTCTTTAAGATGAGTGTAGAAGAGCTTTACTTAGAATTGACATATTTCAAAAGAAAACAGGTTGGAAAAGCTGTATAGATTTGTGCAGAAAGCATGAGTTACCAGAAGAAAACAAGGGCGGTTCTTGTGAAATATCTAAAATAATGACAGAAATGTCACCAAATTATCTTTTTGTCGTGGTGATTTTGTTGGATTAGGTAATGTGAACCCTGATTGCAGTGAATGGGGGGCATCTGTGTTAGATGCAAGTTATGCTGGGCGTGCCTCGTACTAATTTCCCTTTTCTAGGCATTTGCGTGCTCTGGAAATCTTAAAATTACAATCTGTGAGAAGGGAATGGCAGTGTTGTAAAGTGTGTGTGCGTGTGTGTGTGTGTGTGTGTGT
>PVKC010015545.1:0-21397 GCA_004027635.1 Crocidura indochinensis
TGGCCTGCAATACAGGTTCTCTACCCTTGAAGCATACTGTCATGGGAGCAACTATGGGCTCCATACACACTCATTATTGAACCCCAAGGTCTTTTTTTACAGTGCCAGGAAAATTTCTGCTCTCTACTGAACTTCTTTTGTAAGTGCCATTGTCTACCCATCTTCCCCTCTGTGATGGCAGCCTCATGCTCCAAGGCCAGAACTTTGAAGAGACATGGGTCTGGAAGCAAATGCTGATGCAGGAAATAATCTACACACACTTAAGGGGGTGGAACAGGTTCAGGAATTCCAACATACTAGCCTTCCACTCTTCAAAAGCAGATAGCTCAGCCAAGGAAAGCCAGAAATGCAATCCAAAGAGCCTTTTCCCAAGACCCAAGATTTTTATTAGGAAGAACCAGAACACACCCTGGGGTAAAGAACAAGTGGTCTAAAGACCAATCCAAGGTGCTACATTCAAAGATTTTCCAACCAATGAGTAAAAGGCATATACTAGGTAGAGTAGCACCCAGTTAATCCAACATCTCCCTAATTGACTTTATATAAAAATTCAGAAGTATGAACTAAAACAAAGTAATTCACATCCCCGAGGTTCTAAGGGAAGGACAGATGCTGCTAATTAAAAGAGAATAAAAGGTTGGCAATATTTTGCATAGGTACAGCAAAAGTTGAAAATATAGAAGAAAAATAACTTTGGGCCTAAAAAACAGGAAGCATCCTGTTACCTACGATGCTACCCACAAAGCATCCCGCTATAAGACTAACTATAGGTTCCAGAGATTTTAATTTTTCTAACTCTAAAATCTTTCTTCAAGGTCCCAGGAATCACAGTTTTCACTGCTATATCAGTAAGTGGTAAATTTGATATTAGCATATATGTTAAGTCGAAGTCAGGATGTCCTGAGGCGTCTCCTTGGTTTCATCTCACCATGATGATGTGAGGCAGGCAAATCTGCTTTCAAAGCAATTCATAGCTGATTTCCAACACATAGTCAGGTTAGCATGTGAGCAAACATGAGGCAAGTATGTACCAAAGAATATAGCACCTTAGATTGGTGTTTAGACCACTTGTTCTTCACCCCAGAGTATGTTCTAGTTCTTCCTAAGTATGCAAATCTTGAGTACCATCAAACCCAAAAAGAGAAATCCTACAAAATAAAAAAAAATCTAAAAAGAAGAAACATATCAGCAAAATAAAAGGTTCAGTTGCAAACACTGTTTCCTGAAACCTGGGAGGAAGTTGAGGTAAGCAGTCTTCCTGCTCAGAATGCAATGTGGAAAGTTTGAAATAGGCACCTCAATTATTTTAAATAAAGTGTGAAAGTATAACAATAAGGAAAATAAACTTGAGGAAAAAACATTAAGACATTCTTCTGTGGGGGATATAAAACTTCTAAAAACTGTTTTGTATTCTGGGCCTGCCTGGACTATTACAAGGTCCAGTAAGTCCCTAAATGCCATTGGTTTAAAAGAGATGTTTGCTGGAAACATCTACAATTCATTCCTGCAATGAATGCCCCCTATTGCTGGATTGTTCCTGCATGACAAGTAATCCTCTCCCTCTGGGCACCACATCATTTTCAATTCAGAAAGACTCTAAGAGGACAACAAATTTTACCTACCAGGGAGAAAGCGTAAAAGCATATGTTTTGGCACAGACATATGGTTTCTATAATAACTCTTTAAAAATTGACTTTGACCCTGATCACTGATGGTGACAGCTTGATTAAGAATGACAAGCCCGAGAAGCCACCTCCACCCATGGCAGAGGCCTGCTCCTCATTCATGGTCTTGAACAAGGCTATACTGGGTAAGGTGATCTTTGCACACTTTACCTGTGCCCACCTGCCATCTCCCAGGCTTTTCGTCCTACATATCAGCCAAATTCATTTGTTTCCACACTTGAGGAGGATTTGGAGTCCATAAATCAAGAGTATATAAGAAAAAATAGCATCTTCTTAAAATACAAGCTGGAAAGTTGTGCTCACAAAATAGAGTGGTTCTTTCTTTGTTATTTACTTTTCTTTGTCATTTTTTTCTTTGTCATTTACTTTTTGTTTTGGTTTTGTTTTGAGATTTGGGTCACACCCAGTGGTGCTCAGAAGTTACTCCTGGCTCTATATGCTCAACAATCCTGGCAGGCACAGGGGACCATATGGGATGCTGGGATTCGAACCACAGTCTGTCCTGTATTGGCTGCATGCAAGGTAAAAGTCCTACCACTGTACTATCTCTCTGGACCTTTTATTGTTATTGTTGTTGTTTTGGGGCCACACCTGGTGGTGTTCAGAAGATACACCTGACTCTGTGCTCAGAAATTGCTCCTGTCAGGCTAAGGGGACAATATGGGATGCCAGGAATTGAACCCAGGTCCATCTCAGGTCAACAAGGCAAATGCCCTACAATTGTGCTATCTCTCCAGCCAATGGAATGGTTCTTAAAAACATAGTGGTTGTCTCATCCTTTATCACTACCAATAATACTCAAAAACTAATCTGAAGCTTGTCAACCAGGCAAGAACTGTGTGGTACACTTTCAGCAGGTTGTTCACCCCATTTCCTGAAGTCTACCAGATCTTATTAAACACTTTTACCAGGATAAAGAGGCTCATAAAAGCTGAGGGAAGAGGAATCCCAGTTGGCTTGTTTCCATTCCTTCTCTGGCCTCTACCTCACTGTGGCCTGATAGTCCTAGAACTCTGTGAATTCCTCAGAATTCCAAAACAATGACAGAAATGCCTCAGTGCCCCACTGGTGATTCTCAGACAAAGTTGAAATTCATATCACAGAAGGTGACTTCAATGGCAGCTTGGACAGAATTGGATAGAATTTCTTCCCTCTGGACAGTCCAGGATTGGGTCTCTCAACCACCATCTCAGGTAATATCTAGAAACCCACCTTTCTTTGGCTTTAGCTCATGACGCAGCATTAATTAATAACAATGCATGTTTCACAAGTACAGCCTCACATCTCCCAGATGCACAGATTCCACCCAAAGTTCATGTGCTGCCCCTACTGTCTCACTTACTCTCTACTACCTTCCCATCTATTTTGTTTTGTTTTCTGTTTTCTCTGCTTCTTTATATTTCAACTATGAGAGGTACCATCTTTCATTTTGACTTATTTTATGGAAGTAAAATTTCATCCTAGTTGTCACAAAAAGCCAAGAGTTTATCATTTTTTAGCACTGAATCATATTCCATTGAGTACACACACATATATATGACATCTTCATCATGTTGGCAAAGAAGAAAAAAAATCCATCAAATACTGTGGTTGGAAATGTAACCTGGTGCAGCCTCTCCAGAAAACAGTATGGACAGCCCTCCAAAACTTAAAAATATAGCTACCACATGACCCAGCAATTCCATTTCTAAGTAATTACCAAAGAATATGGAAACAAAAATGTGAGTGACATATGCAGTCCTTTGTTCATTGCAGAACTGTTTATAACTAAGACATGGAAGTAACCAAAATGTCCAGTGACAAAGAATCATACACTTCTCCTTTGCAACAAATCCCAGAAAGTCTCCTCATTCATCTGTCCTGTGAGTCATCTTTCTATCAATCTACTCCATATTTGTCTGAGTTAGAAATATTCCATTCATTATTTTATTTTGTATTGGGGCCATACTTAGTGATGCTCAGGGCTTACTTCAAGCTCTGAAGTAAGCACTCAGGGATCACTTCTACTAGTGGTCAGAGAACCACATGAAATGTTGGGGATCAAACCTGGTTTGACCACATGCAAGAGCCCTATCCGCTGTACTATTGCTCTGGTCATATATTCTACTCATTGTTAAAAGGAACCAGGTTCTTTTCAGACTATATAAATATATAAAAAAAAAACTCAATGTTTTTGGGGGGTTTGACTAAATATACAAACTTTTAGGTTATTCTTTCATCACATTGGAGAGAGCACTAGAAGCCAAAATAAGGTTGGAGGATTCTTCAGTGAATTTCATGTATTTCTCTATCCTCAAACATAAGTAGTTCAGGAGGCGAGTGCATTGTCCTTGCCCATCATCAATCCTGTGACGCAGGGAGATTCCCAGCTCCCAGGTCTTCTATCATCATTACTGTCTCCTCTTGGCTGACATGGGCAACATCCAATCTCATTCACATGAAAAGAATTGGTGCCAACAAACGGGACTCCAGTTCTGTGATCTACCATTGCCACACATCTGGGTCCTCTGCAGGGCTGGTTAGGGAACTCAGAAGTTATTGATCACAAGGTTTGGTTTTCAATCACAACTTCCCAATAAACTGGAAGAGTTAACCTGGTCTCTGAGTCACCTCCAGAATTCTTTCCTCTGAACTAGTTAAAGTAAACACAACTTAGCATCCAAGGAAATAAAGCCAAGTAGCTGAATGGCCAGGACAAGTGGAACTGCCACAAAGGAAATGCCCAGAGTCACTTCCACCTGTCCTCCAAAGTAAGATATTCCTGAGTGAGGAAATGGGGAAATGCCCCAAATGACAAAGCTGACAAGTGGACACTAATGCAAATGCCTGCATAGACCCATCCCCTCATCTCTTACCAATGCCAGATCCAGACAGAAACATTATTGTTTTACCATCCAGCTCCATCCAATTCCTTAAACATTCCTTCAAGAAGCTTCCCTCTTCCCTTTACTTCCATTAGTGTGTTCTTCACTCCTGAAGGCTCACCATTTCATGTCCCTGCTTGGTGTCCATTCTGCAGACACAGAGAGTACAGATTTCAGGCTCTCACACACAGAGAGCCTGGATTGCCTGACTCTGGAAATGTGGCCTCTTTTATAGATTTATTCCTGAAAAATGAATGAGTTGGTTTCTCTCCCTGTACTGGAGCAGGGGGTTGATGCAGAGAGAGAAGTTCAGGCAGTCACCTCCCCCCACCCCAGGTTCCAGGCACTTGACTAATATAGGGATGAAATGGGAAGTGGGTTCCTTAACTCTGTAAGGGGAGCAGACATGAGTCACCATGACTGAAGGACTTAAAAGGTTTCTGTCCTTCCTGAGAACTAAAACTTTGTCCATTTTGTACAAAGTTTGGGGGCAACATTTAGTACACCTGCAGGTAGAGAAGCAGCAAGTCAGGAAAGCTCCCACCTCCAGGAGCAAAAGCCAAGAGCAGTGAGTGTCTAGGCAAAAGGAACTCCCATTGTCTTCATAAATTACCAGGAAGCTTCTGCATCCCAGCTGTCCATCCCTGCCTTTATGGGAAACAATATAGAGATTCCTTTAAAAACTAGAAATAGAACTCCCATATGATCCAGCTATACCATTCCTAAGAATATACCCTAGGAACACAAAAACACAGTACAAAAATGCCCTCTGTACACCCTTATTCATTGCAGCACATTTATAATAGCCAAAATCTGTAAACAACCAGATGCCCAAAAACAGATGAGTGGTTAAAAAAAAAAAACATGTGGCATATTTACAGAATGGAGCACTATGCAGGTGTCAGGAAAAAAATGAAGTCATGAGGGGCCCGGGAGATAGCACGAAGGTAGGGCATTTGCCTTTCATGCAGAAGGTCATCGGTTCGAATCCCGGTGCCCCATATGGTCCCCCGTGCCTGCCAGGAGCAATTTCTGAGTGTGCAGCCAGGAGTAACCCCTGAGCGCTGCCGGGTGTGACCCAAAAATCAAAAAAACAAAAAATGAAGTCAAGAAATTTTCCTATATATAGATCGACATGGAAACTATTTTTAATATCTTTATTTAAGCACCGTGTTTACAAACATGATTGTAGTTGGGTTTCAGTCATAAAAAAAAAAAAAAACACACGCCTTCACCAGTGCAACATTCCCATCACCAATGGCCCCATCTCCCTCCCGCCTGTATTCAAAACATGCTTTCTACTTCCCTCACATATTGACATTGTTATGATAGTGCTCAGGGCAGTTATTTCTCTAACAGTACTCACCACTCTTGGTGGTGAGCTTCATATGGTGAGCCAGTCCTCCAGCCATCATCTCTGGGAATTATTTCAATAATGTCTTTTATTTTTCTTAAAACACATAGATGAGTGAGGCTATTCTGTGTCTCTCTCTCCCGCTGACTTATCTCACTCAGCATAATAGATTCCATGTATAGGAAGACTCCATGACTTCGTCTCTTCTGATGGTTGCATAATATTCCATTGTGTATATGTACCACAGTTTCTTTGGCTATTCATCTGTTGAAGGGCACCTTGGTTGTTTCCAGAGTCTGGTTATTATAAATAGCACTGCAATGAATATAGGTGTGAGGAAGGGGTTTTTGTATTGCGTTTAGATTTCCTAAGGTATAGTCCTAGGAGTGGTATAGCTAGATCATATGGGAGCTCAACAGTAGTATAAAGGTCACATTGGTGGTATGATTGCTGTTGGAACATTGAATGACAGAAACAACTGTATTGTGAACAACTTCTTAAGCCATGGTGTTTAAATAAAGCAATTAGAAAATAAATAAGTAAATAATTAAAATATAAGTGAGTTCCATATTAAAACATTAATAGAATCCTAGGGTCCAATCAAGTGAAATTCATTCCTACCTAACTTCCCTTTCTTGCCTGGCTTTTGCTTTTGTTAAATTATGTTCCATAACAGTGTTACTGTCCCAGGGTTTGTTTTAGGCTCTTTTTCCACAAGAATACAACCTAAACAATAAACAAAGCAGCTATTTTCTTGTGTGTGTGTGTGTGTGTGTGTGTGTGTGTGTGTGTGTGTGTGTGTGTGTGTGGTTTTGGGGTCACACCCGGCAGTGCTCAGGGGTTACTCCTGGCTCCATACTCAGAAATTGCTTCTGGCAGGCACGGGGGACCATATGGGGCACCCGGAATTCGAACCGATGACCTTTTGCATGAAAGGCAAAAGCCTTACCTCCATGCTATCTCCCGGGCCCGGAAAGCAGCTATTTTCTTCTTTGAGCCCAAAGGATATTGTTTCATTTTGGTTTGTGGGGGGAGTCATACCAGACAGTACCCTGGGGCTACTCTCCCCTCTAGGCTAAGAATTGCTCTTGGCAGTACTCAATAAATTATGGCACTAGGACTCAACCCCGGGCCCCAGCCCTACATGAAAATATACACCCACACACTGAGTGAGGTCTCTGCTCCCCCATTTCTTATGGACAGTGTTGACTTCATTCTGCTATGTGTGATAATGATTTTGGATGAATTTACTCATTAATTCCTCAATATGGTCTTTTTGGTCATATTTATATCCAAGGTCCTGAATGGTCACCAACTGGCAAGATGGTTTATGGAAAGCCACTTCTGCCTATAACTTCCAAATTTCTCAATACTGATACCCCAAAGACCCTTACTAGTATTTGAATTAAATGGAATTGAATCCACCTTATTCGATTCAAATCAGTAGTAAAGGACATCATTGTAATGATTCAAATATATGTATTCTATTGGCCTTGCAGAGTAGATTTCCTCCAAAATGCTACTTACTTCAGTTTCTACTTTCCCCACAGGCATGGAAACGAACAGCTTTTTGTACCCAAGTAACTCAACATGAACAGAAATGCAAGTACTAACCACAACTCCCCAGAAAGTCAGCCAAAGAGAAATAAAGTGGCTCATTGAGAACCAGAGGATAGTTGATATTTCGAAAGCTTTGAAGGAAGGAGAGTGTCACAGTCCTCTGGCCACCATTGTGATAAAGTCCTCCCACCACCTCTGGGGAAGGAGTATTTCTGGGTCCTTCCAAAGACATCATATGCTTATAAATCACAGTGGCATTAACTGACTCTGCTTAGACCCACAATCTATCACTGTAATGATGACAGCAAGAGCAATAGTGCAAAATCACATGCATTATTGATGTGCTCTCTAATGAATGCCATTCAGTAATTACACTCCTTATTAGATATGCAGGAAAGGCATGTATAAAAATTTACATAAACTGGAGGATTTTCTGAGTCAAATGCATCAGGATTATGAGGTCAGAAGCGTTTACCCAGGGACGCTTTTGAGCATCATCATCTCGCCCTATTGATTACTGGGATTTTTTCACATACCCCCTTCAATCACCTTCCCATGCCTCCACCACCAAAGCCTGAACTGTGGGCCACTATCAGCAAAGGGTTCCCCTCTCTTATGATCAGGACATAACAAAGTGACTGGACATGACATGTTGACTGACAGAGTCCCAAAAATGAAATTCAAATTCAGGGCCGCTGAATTCCTGGGCACAGCCCTGCAGAAAGACCCACAGGCAGATCTATCATAAGACAGGAAATAGACAACACCCCAAACTCCTACTGGCACACACAACCTGTTTGAGAATGCAGAGAAGAGGGGAGAAATCTCTGTTAACATAATGCCAAACTTGGGTTGTGGATGAGGGAGTATGAGAGCACTGGTAATGGGAGTTGGCACTAATGGTGGGATTGGTGTTGAAATATTATGTGCCCTAAAACTTAACTATCACCTACTTTGTAAACATAGGTTCTTCAATTAAATAAATTTTTAAATCAAGAACTGGCAAACCAACCACTGAATCTGGACAATTGTAGACTATCTTAATCAAAGTCTAGCCTACATTCATCACCAAAAATAAAAATGACACACTCATCATGGCCACAAACCATACTCAACAGTGTTCTGAAGATAACATCCTCCCATCCAGATAATAGCATCCCATCAGGGTGTCCTCAGGTGGTCTCTTTTACCCACTACATAGAGCTTATTTTCATGTGTTTTCTGGAATAACTATTTTAAAGACAGCAGCATATCCTAGAAAGCTGACAAAGCTTCAGCTTTGAGTGTAAGGAGATCTGAGTCTGAGAAATCTAAGTGCTTCCCTATCAACAAATAAACAGGATGCCTAAAGGTTTTATTAACCTAAAAATCCTGTTTTGAAATTTCCCCTTTTTATTGTTTACAACTGAAGATACTTTGGGAATCTGAGGCTACTTTGATTCTCATGAAGCATTGAATCAAGAATGTATGAAAGACATCAAAGATCCTGTCTGCTCTCTGCTCATCCCATGCCAAACTGTGGTAGCTGTGAAGGAGACTGACAGCCCAGGAATGTGAATAATGCTGAACAAGATGGTGCAGAGCCTTGTTCAAGGGAGCAGAGTTCAAAGATTTGCATGCTGAGCTTCCCTCAAAGAAGGCATGTTCAGTTACTACCCCTGAATATTTCAGGAGACCATCTTACTCGGAAATGGTGCCATTGGATAATCTGGGGATAAGGTGTAGGAAGTCTATGAATACTTCATCCCCTAGGGCAAAAGTCCTTTCAAGAAAAGGAGACACATGTAGTAAAGACATGGAGACACAGTGGGATCCCTTGAGAAGAAACCAAGAGGAGAGAGAGGCAGCAGTACACCGGGAGTTCTGGGCATGCCAGCCATTCTCAGAGCTCAGAGGGATGACAGAAGAAGAATTTTCATCCAAACTTGCAAAGGAGCCAATGATACAAGAAACTTCAGGCATCTAGATGTCACAGGACACATTCTGGGCTCTATGTTGTCAATTTGTCTACCTGGTTGCTGTTTACCCAGGAAGTTACTGACAAGCAGGTGTTCACCATGGAAAAACTCTCTAAAGGATGTCAAACTCCCAATGTGGGAGTGGTGAAAGCAGCAGGAACTCTGGTTCCAAGGTAGAGTTGCACAAACTAAAATACACTACAAAAGCCAACAGGTCTACAGGATCTGTCCTAAACTCTCTCTGGGCCACTGTGGACTAGTAGGGGAACATTTGCAGGGGAGATGGTTTCCCCTGCTACCTATCCTGATAACCCAAGTTTGGTTAGACAGAGACCCAAGAAACATGAAAGTTCAGCTTGTCTGGTCTTGAGGTTAGCAGATCACCTGGCTTTGCTAATCCTGATTCCACTCAGTTCTATGATGGAGAATGAAGCTACATTTCCTAAGTTTACCCTTGTTTTATTTTGCACCACACTTGGCAATGCTCAGAACTTACTCCTAACTCTGCACTCAGGTATCACTCCTGGTGATCATAAAGGAACCTATGGAACGTGGGGGATTGAATCAAGGTTGGCAATGTGCAAGGTAAGCACCTTTCCCACCATACTAACATTCCAGCCTCATGGTGTTTTTTGACTGAGGAAATGCTGGGGAATGCAGCTGATAGATAGCAAGAAACAGTGACTGCTCTGCAGATAAAAAGTGGGGTGACAAAAGCAAAGGAACCCTCTGCATTGGATTCCGGTGTACAAGAGCACTGATGCTTCCAAGGGGCTGTTTGATCCTGGTTATTGCGCTGGGGAGTCTGCTCTAACAGTTCTCTAATGCGAGCTAAGACCATCCTTGGCACTTGTAAGGTTGCTTTTCCCAGCCGTGAAATAAGGTAGTATTTGCATTTCTTTCCAACCTAAGCTGTGAGGCAGGATAACGTGTCTCACAATTAATGAGCCCATTTTAATGCAATGCAGCAGCTCTGGTGTGGCTCCAAGTCTAAGAGACTGGGGAGGGCTCGTGGACACGATTGCTCTGCGGCAAACGTGTCCTTGGTAGTACTATATGGGCAAAGTCATGGGGAGGAAGGACATAAGAAAAACCAAAGAGTGTGAGCTGTAAACTGAGGTGCAAACCTAAGTACAAATGCTATAATAAAAAGTAAGCAGTTTCACCATCACTATCACAGGGACTCTTCCTCAGCCTTGAGGGCATAGGATGCAGGGCAGTGATGGGAAAAGCCAGACAGTGACCATCCATAGGGAACTTTCAACTGTTTGGTTAACCATGGACAGCCTTGGGTTTGATCCCTGGTGCCCCATATAGACCCCTGAGCACTACCAGGATTTCCCTGAGCACAGAGCTAGAAGTAAGCCCTGAACATCACTGAATGTGGCCTCAAAGCAAAAAATAAAACAGCAAACAAAAACATTGTGAGCTCCTTTATTTATTTTGCTCTCTGAAAGAACCTTCCTTTTTCTCTAGTAACCTATCTAAACTATTCTGTTTTAATGGTTTGTTCATTTAATCTGTTTACAGCCCACATATGTACATATTTCACTAATAACATTTTATATTAAAATGGGTTTGATCATAAGTCAGAGGGAGAAAGATAGACACAGAATAGTCTCACTTATCTATGGGTTTTAAGAAAAATAAAAGGGGCCAGAGAGATAGCATGGAGGCGTTTACCTTGCATCCAGAAGGTCAGTGGTTCAAATCCCGGCATCCCATATGGTCCCCTGAGCCTGCCAGGAGTGATTTTTGAGCATAGAGCTAGGAGTAACCCCTGAACGCTGCCAGGTGTAACCCAAAAACCAAAAACCAAAAAAAGAAAAAGAAAAAACATTTTTGCAATAATCCTCAGCGACAAAGAGACGAGGGCTAGAAGGTTCAGCTAACAACATGAAGCTCACCACAAAGAGTGGTGAGTGCAGTTAGAGAAATAACTACACTGAAAACTATCATAACCATATGAATGAATCAGGGAAGTGGAAAGCTTGTCTAGAGTACAGGTGGGGGGGGTGGGGAGGAGGGAGATCTGGGACATTGGTGGTGGGAATGTTGCACCGGTGAAGGGGGGTGTTCTTTACATGATTGAAACCCAACTACAATCATATTTATAATCAAGATGTTTAAATAAAGATATTAATTTAAAAAATGGATTTGATGAGGCCAGAGAAACAGTATAGAGAGTAAAGCACTTGTCTTGCATGCAACAGCTTCATGTTAGATCCTAGCACCCCATGTGGTCCCTTGAGCATCACAGGGTTAATTAATTCCTGAACATGGAGGTAGAAGTGACTCCTAAGCATCACCAGGCATGCCCTAAAATAAAAAAAATAATAATAATTTGACATAAAATCTTGCTTTATATGCAATCTTGTGCAAATTTGTGTAGTTTTAATTCTAATTTGGGATTATATTTGCAATATACAATATAGATTGTACAACTTACAACTTACAATTCATTTGCAAAATTGTAAGTATACTTTCAATTTCCTAGAGTTTATAAAGATGAATTCCTTTGTTTTAAAAAGTAATAAAAGCGAATATGAAAGTTCTATTTTTTTCACCCCATAAGAGAGATATTAGGGACTGGAGCATACTGCCTTGCATATGGCCAGCTTGGGTTCTATCCTCAGCATTTCATTTGGTCTCCTGAGCCTGCCAGGAATGATTCCTGAGAGCAGAGCTAAGAGTAAGTCCTAAACACCTCTGAGTGTAACCAAATAACAAAGAATTTTTTTAATTTTTATAATATAGAAATAAAAGAAAGATATTTGAAATATAGAATTAAAATATAAATAGTAATAATCTTATATAACTCTTTGCATGTAACCTTTGTTTTTTTATGGGGAGGCACACCCTACATACTCAGGTCTTACTCCTGGCTCTGAACTTAAGAATTACTTCTGGTGGGGCTCAGGAAACTCTTTGGGGTGCCGGTGAACAAACCCAGTTAACTTCATGCAAGAGAAGTGCCCTCCCACTGTACTGTTCAACCCCATATTCAACCTTCCTTTCTCTAGTCCAAGCAAGGGCTGACCCTTGGGGAGACCAAAAAAGACAAACTTATCAGCTTCATAAGTAATTTCTATGGAAATTGAGCTGTGTTTACTGAAAAACAAATCTGACTTTATGTTTTCCTCCATGCTCCCCTGTCCTTCCTAAACTTGCCAAGAACTTAGCAGTATTGCCCTCCCCTCTCCATGTGACCTTGAGCTTCACTAGATTGGCTATCAGGGCTCTTTAGCATGTCACTCCACTGAATTCATTTGTATTTATAGGGAGCATGTCCACCACATCCAAAGCAGCTCCATGGCACCACGTGTCCATGGTAGTTCCTAAAAGAGAATCTGACAGATGCCGAAGGTTACTGTATCCCCTGCAAAGTCAGAAATCAGAAGGCAGGCCTGGGTCCAGTCTGATGCCAAAACTGGGCTCTTCATGTTAAGCCAAGACCAACTCCTTCCCACTGTGTGAGTAAAGTGGAACCAGGATCCAGATACAATGTCAGCAGCAAAGTCTCCTCAGGAATAAGTTATAAGCCAAGGTGGTCAGTTGAGCTAGCCCTGGCTTCACTTAAGATTCTCTTTTTTCAAGGTAGACTGTGTAGCTCTCTCTTTTCCAAGTACTTTTCTTTCTTCTTACTCCCTATTAAGTATATTACAGCACATCTGTGTGTCTTCTCATTGACATAATCCCAAGACACAGGTCAAACGTGATTGTGAGTACTCGAGCCGACTTTTCTTGCTGGTTTCCTTTGTTTTGCCACTTGCATGGCTTTCTCTTGCTTCTCCCCCACCCCAATTCAGCAATATATAGTAAATAATGTGCTTGTCCTATCATGGAAAATAAAGCTGGAAACAGAAGGTTAAATCATGCAGGGCATGAGCAGGACAGGCCCTGGGGAACATTTCATAGCCTTCTTCGCATTAGTCAGTCATTTCACAGTACATTATAAAAATGATGGTAGGAGATCCCCAGAGGTGGAAGGTCACTGTAATCCCCAGAGTGATTTTATTTTGGAAGTCACAAACTAGAAGCAACAACTAGAAGAGGAAAATATTACCAAATACTTGTATTTAAGAATAGGTTCTGGGGACCAAAGCAATAGTACAGCAGATAGGAGATAAGGGGTTGAGAGAGAGGGAGGGAGGGAGGGAGGGAGGAGGTGAAGGGTTGAATGGATAGAGGATGGGAGAAGGGTGGGAGGGAGAACAAGAAAAAGAGAGGGATGAATTGATTGAAGGGTGGATTGTTAGATGCATGGATAGATGCATAGAGGTAGGAAGGAAGAAGGAAAGATGGGAAAGATAAATTAATGGATGAAGGGATGGATGGAAGGATGGAGGGAGGGAAGGGTGACTAGATACTAGATACAATACTCCACATCCCCAGTTGGGTTGTTTGGCCTCTTCTTTTTCTGCTAATCCCAATGACCTTACTTCCTTATGTTTCTATCACATGACTCAGGAATCTTTCAGACCTGAGCCCATATTCCAATTCCCTTCTCCAAACCTATCCTCTTCCATGTCACCTACTGACAAAAATTCAATCAGTGCTCAGGATCTCAGCTCTCAACCTCAGTATATCTACTGCACATTCATGGTTACAAAATACATCTGTGCCTCTAATCTCTCATCCAATATTTGTCCTTAACCAGCAACTCTTTTATTTTCATAATAATAACTTCAAATACTTGCCATTCAGTTTCTATTCTTTAGGGGACTAGAGAGATAGTATAGTTGAGGGAATTTGCTTTGCAAGCAGTCAAACCATGTTCAATCTACACCATCCCAAATGGTTCCTGGACACCATTCAGAGTGATCCTTGAACATAGAACCAGAAGTAACCCCTGAATATCACCGGGGGTGGTCCCCCAAAAATAACACACACAGTTCCTTTCATTTCAATCCCTTTCACTCAGTGATCTTCCTCCTTCTTCATCTATGAGGCTATTAAATATGATTTTCCCACTTTTCTTGTTTATCTATTAAGTAATATTCCTGTTTTCCTTCCTCTCCTTCAACTTCAGAAGCTCTCATATAATTCCTCCCAATCATGGTCACATTTATGATTGGAACCTTGCCCATATTTCCTCAGAATTTGTCACCCTCTTCCATAAATTAATCCTACCTCACTCGCCTCCATGAATATTGGCAGGCAGAACACAGATATTTATAGTATCTTTTTAGTAACCTAAATTTCTGTTTGTAAAGATAAGATTAAAAGACGTTGAGTAAATAATGAAGCAGATAGGTAAAACCCTCAGTCAGTAAGGTCTTGTGACAAACATCCAATCACAAAGCACCAGTCCTAGAAGGTCATCAACAATCCCTGTCTCCACTTAAACAGCACAAAAAAGATGTCTCACCTCCCATGAAAATTTTCTCAAGATAGAAATTCCAACAAGTTTCCACACTGAGAAGCCATTCAAAGGGATATATTTTGGTGGCCAGTCAGCCCTTTCCATATTCTCCTATTTCATAAAATGCTTCATTCAAAAAGACCACAAAGCAATCAACTCAAATTACTTTCTGGAAATGAATAATATGAAACTCTGGGAAAATGCAGTTAGTCCAGGACTAACAGAGACTAGAGTGACAATAGATGGACTTCTTTAGAGAAAAAGGACTTCCTTAAGGACAATATATGAAAGAGAAGGGGGACCTATGGCCAGTAGCCAATGGTAACCTGACATGTACTAGATACAGAACAAGGGCACAGACAGGGGTAGCCAGAACCTCGACCATAAAACATGAGAAGGTCTTTAAAATCTTTTTTTTTTTGGTTTTTTTGGTTTTTGGGTCACACCCGGCAGTGCTCAGGGGTTACTCCTGGCTCCATGCTCAGAAATTGCTCCTGGCAGGCACGGGGGACAATATGGGGCACCGGGATTCGAACCGATGACCTTTTGCATGAAAGGCAAACGCCTTACCTCCATGCTATCTCCCGGGCCCGGTCTTTAAACTCTTTTAAAAAAAAAATTAGTATCTTTTCAAATCGCTGCTGATACATGTGTTTCCTTGTGATGTTGCCAGACTTTATGTCCAAACTATAGAAACACTGGATTTTCCCCCTCCTAAATCAATTTTCATTCTCTATAAAAGTAAGGTATTTAAAGGTGTAAAGAAGAGTGAGAGGCTTTGAGAACACTGTGATGTTGTACTTAAAACATCAGGAAATCAGGGAAAGAGCAATAGTACAAAGGGGAGGGTGCTTGCCTTGTACGTGACCAACCCAGGTTCAATCCCCAGCATGCCATAAGGTCCTCTAAACACCACCAGGAGTGATTCCTGAGTATAGAGTCAAGAGTAACCTCTGAGTATTTCTGGGTGTCATCAAAAAAATTTAAAGCATTTTAAAAATGAAACAAAGATGATAAAATGAAATAGAGATGATAAAATGAAATAAAGATGATAAAGATGTATGTTTATGGCATGGATACCATTGCTTTAAATAAATGGATTCCATTGCTTTAAATAAATATCATAATTAAATTTCATACCATCAGTTATCTAATCAACTTTGAAAAACATTAAGGATTTAAAAAAAGAAAAAGAAAAATATTATGGCATAGAATATCTATGAAGAGTCATTTTACTGCATTTCACTGATTCCGGGCACAGAAAAATTAAGTGATTTGTCAAAGATCTCACAGCCTTTAAACAGTTTAGGTCACAGTTCAACTCAGGTCTTCTCACCCTAAAATATAGACCATTCTCTATACAGGAGAATAATATAGGGTCTATGTAGCTTCTTCGTGGGACTTGTCAATCTCTTCTCTCCTGGAATATTCTTATAAGTTACCATAACACGTGTCTGTCATTATCAGACTACAACAACTTTAAAGCCCCTCTGAAATGGGTCTTTCCCATTAGTTATGATCACTTTGTAACATTTTAAACAGAAACAGATCACCACCTGACTAATTGTATTAAATCTTTGGAATATAATCACTTATTAGAATGGAGGGCCCAGAGCAACAGTGCAGCAGTTAGGGTGCTTGCCTACCATGCAGCCAACCTGGGCTTAATCCTCAGCAACCCATATGGTCCATGCCAGGAGTGATCCATGAGCTGAGTTAGGAGTAAGCCCTGCTTGTGTGGCCCTGAAGCAGAAACAAAACAAACAACTCAGTGCATCAGGGCTAGAGCAACAGTACATAGGGTGTTTGCATTGCATGCAACTGACCAGGTTCTAGCCCCAGAATCCTATATGGTCCCCTGAATGCAGAGTCAGGAATAGCACCTGAGTACCACCAAGTGTGACCCAAAAGCAAAACTGAACTCAAAAAGGTGAAAGATTGACTAAAAGGTTTTTCCTTTTTCTCTGAGCATCAGGGACCGTGACCACTCTAGTCAGATGTAAGAGAGGACAGATTGGACAGAAACTATTCTAAGCAGTCCTCCAGCAACCTGAAATACTGCCTACTGGGCAGGCAGACATTAAATATTTTAAACACTCATGGAGCTCATCACAGTTCAGTCACAGAACCTCTGACAGGTATAGCTGCAGAGAGACAGAGATTTATCTCAAGAATTACCTGTGCAGTGGGGAGATGGAGGGTGTGTATCTGGCTTAGGCCACCCTAGGTTACCAAGGCCAGAAGGCAGAAAATAAAGACTTCAGTGAGATTAGAAGCCGCCAGCCCAGAAAAGTTGTTCTCAGGGGACCAGGTTCCTTCTAGGGGAGCATCCCCTGGGGAATGCAGGCATGGCTTTCCAAATCACTCGCTTGGAACTTTTGTCTGACTAACTGGCAGACATGGCCAGTGGCTGATCACTGCCTTGCAGGCTCAAGACCTTGAGTTCAACCCTGACACCACCCACCCCCCATGCAGGGTCATAGCCTCACAAAAGAAATATGAGGCCCTAGGTCATCAGAACAGCAACAATAGCCGAGGGAAGGGGGTAAAGGGCTGAGAGCAGGCATTGTGACACCCCACTGAAGTCAAGATGCATTCACTTCTCTGACAGACTCCCCTGGTTGAGCCACAGCCCTGGGATCTGAGCACCTTGAGAATGTGCTCTGGGCTTGGAGCATTGACCACTGATTCCAATGCCCTTGTAAGGTGGAGATTTGTTCCCCCTCCACCACCACAGCTCTCATTCACAACTCTCAGTCAACGTTTCTATATTTGGACCCAGGAACACCAAGGAGAAGAGGAAGCACCCCTCCTGCCTCGGGAACTGACAGTCACTGCATGCACCACTGTCCCAAGGGCTGTACCTCCCACCCCCAAAACCATGGGGGCTCCTTCAGGGGCCTGTGTAGACCACCTGGACTGACCAAGCAGATTGAGGTCTCAGGTAGAGTATTGATGACAAGGAGAGCCAAAAACTTGCTGTTGAGGCATTGTCCTGTGCACTGATGGAGAGGATCCAGCCACAGTCTGACCCAAATGCTCTGGATGTCAAGGGCAGCTCCCAACTTCAGTTCCAACAGCCAGAAATATCTCCCCTCCCCTATGTCAGGTAATGACCAGGGCAGAGCAAGGAGTACTGGTATGAAGCAAGGTGGTACGGGGGTGGGACCTTTGGAGACTAGGCTAGGCCATAAGGTGAGCCTCTCCATACAGAAAGCAGGGCTGGAGAGATGAGACAGCAAGAAGGGTATTTGCCTTCCATGTGGCCAACCTGAGTTTGATCTCCAGCATCCCATAGAATCCCCCAAGCCCACCAGGAGTGATTCCTGAGTACAGAGCCAGGAGTCATCCCTGATCACTGTTGGGTATGACACAAAAACAAAGCAAATTATATATATATATATATATATATATATATATATATATATATATATATATATATATCAAAATAGAAATCAGTGGTCTCTGTTGGGCCAAGAGTCCTCCATCTAAAATACAGCACTGTACCCCACCTTTCAGGCCTGTGGTACTCCCTGGGGTGACATACATGCACAGTTCCCTAAAGGATCCCATCCATCTGGGCACCTCAGGTGCAGGAAAGACACCATTCCTGATTTCTCTGCCTGACCCCCACACCTGCTGACTGAACACAGATTTCTTCACCCCAGAACTGGGGTGTGAACTCCTGAGTCTGTCCCAGCCAAGTATTCCAGCTCAACCATGCACCTACAGAGAGCAGCTGAGTCAGCTTAGGAATCGCTTACTCTCCGCCAGGCTGTGTTCTGAAAGAATAACAGTTTGTTATCAATGAGGAATCAGCGAGTGTTGAGTGGGAAACCAAAGCGCCACATTATCTAACTGTAGTGCTCAAAATTATATCCAGGATCTTATATGGAGCATGAATAAAAATTATATCAGAATCTCATACAGAGTAGACACACAAAGACCAGCAGCTTGTTTTGGGTTTGTACCATACACAACACACTTCACATTCAAACTTCAGAGACTTCCCTGGATCCATCTGTGCTGATCCCAGAGACCAATAGGAGATTCTCTCTCTCTCTCTCTCTCTCTCTCTCTCTCTCTCTCTCTCTCTCTCTCTCCCTCTCTCTCTCTCCCTCCCTCTCTCTCTCTCTCCCTCCCTCTCCCTCTCTCCCTCTCTCTCTGTCTCTCTCTATCCTACTCCCATGACCATCATTAGGAATGACACAGACACTCACTATACATATCCTGCTAAGAGAATATAAAATAAAAAGTCTTGCTTCCTTCCCTCCCTCCTCCCTCCTTCTTCCCTCTTCCCTCCCTTCTTCCTTCCCTCCCTTCCTTCCTCCCTTCCTCCTTCTCTCCCTCCCTCCCTCCTTCCATCCTTCCCTTCCTCCTTCCCTCCCTTCCTCCCTCCCTCCCTTCTTTCCTTCCTCCCTCCTTCCCTTCCTCCCTTCCTTTTCCTTCCTTCCTTCCTGTTGCTGATTAAAAAGAAAAAATAAAAATAAATAAAAAATAAAAAGGCTTGTCTGTGTCCGAAACATACATGGCTTAGAGACTCACCCAATTCTCCCTCTCCCCAGAGACAGTTACTATGGACCCCAGAGACAGAGATATCTGGCACTTAACCCAGATTTTACACAAGGGGCTACAGTGCCACATGTTTTGAGCCTTATTTATGAAACTGCGGAGCTCGCTGGACTCTGTGGTTGTTTCTATCGACCATTCCCGGTGACCTGGGAACTCTCCTGGTTTCTCTGGGCCAGAACTCAGGCACCGCCACCCCCATTCTGGCCAGCAGCCCACGTGTTCGGTGCAGATGGCAGCACTGAGAATCAATTCATCCGCTGGCCCTGAAGGGCTCAGTGCAATTAAGGATCCGCAATCTGGAAGTGCCCCAAGCCCAGTTCACCCCGCACTTTCAGAGATGGCTACCAAAGGCAACAGATCCTGCCCTGCACCTCCAACCCTGCGTGGAATAACCTAGAAGGCCGGGGCCCAGCACGCCCATGAACAGAGCATTCCGCAGTGGCCACTGTGCAGTTCCAGAAGGTGAGCAGATGGGAGGTCACTGCGAATGAATATTCATAGGAAGAAATCAATTATCTGCCTTCTGTGCCTCCTGCCCTTGGGGCTCAGCCAGCCCCCAGCTGTGGAAGGCAGGAGACCATGCCTCAACTTGATCAATTGTCCTCTAAGGTGTACACAGTGACCAGGGTTCCAATGCCAAGTCTGGGATCCTGACAGGACTGACCCCAGAACACTGGAATCTAGAGGGTCTGTGACCTTTAAGAGTCATTGAAAGATAAAACATCCTGTTTCCCAGGGGCCTACGTAAAGCAGGTAAAGTACAGCAGGCAAAGAGCTTGTCTTGCAGATTTCAACATGGTTTTGATCTCTGATACCCCCTAGGGTTCCCCCAAACCCTGCAAGAGTGATCCCTGAAATAGAAGTAAGTCCTGAGCTTAGTGTGGCACCCCCCAAAAAATAATAAAACACAGGTATTGTTGGAAATGCTTTATGGCTGGAGTAAAATTTAGTAAGTGAAAGTCCCCTGGGTTGGGTTCTCAGCACTACACAGTCCCCTGAGCATCACCAGGCGTAAACCTGGATGCCCTGAGCACTGCCAGGGTGGCTCTTGATAATTCTCAGCAATGCAGAGATACATCAAGAATCCCTGGAAGGAGGCCAGAGTTACAGGGCAGTAGGGAAGGAGCTCACTTTTCATGTGGTCAGCCCAGTTTCAGTTCCCCCACCCCAATAACCCATAGGGTCCCCCAATCCCAGTGAATTCTTAGCACAGAGCCAGGAATAACCCCAGATCACCACTGGGTGTGACTCTCATAAAAAGATCCATAGGGTATTCCTAGGCCTTCTGAGCATGGAGACAGCTTAGGTGGGGAGCACATGTAACCTGGTGTGAGCAAAGTCAGGAGACTGAACCTTGACTGCCAAGTACTACCAGGAATAGTCCTGCCTGAGTATGGTACGCCCTGAAGATCCTTTCACAGATGTTAGAAATAAAGTGACTGGAGGAGCCAATGTCAAATGGAGTGCAGCACATTTGCTTGGGGAGCCCTAGGCTCTCAGCCACCCCCAAATCACACCCCAGAAACAGAGAAGTCAGATCCTCTCAGACATGCCAGCTGGGGGTCCTTGGCAAACCCCTCAATTCAGCTTTCTCTGAAAGCCATCCCAAAGAAGACTGCCCTCCCCCATCATTAAACTTCCCTGGAATTCACTACTGTGGACAGTGGGAAGATGTGAAAAAGAGCAGATCAGAGGGGAGTGCCAGGAAGAAGAGATTCAGGGCACACCCAGAAGTGCTAGGGACTTCCTCTTGGCTCTGTGCTCAGGGCACTCTGTACTGGTGGTCAACTCCAGTTGGGCGGCAAATAGGACACAAATTTTATCCTATACTACCTCGCAACATAAAGTTGGATATGTTTTGTGTTTGTTTTTATTTGGGGGCCACAACTAGTGATACTCAGGGGTTACTCCTGGCTCTAAGCTCAGGCAGGAATCACTCCTGAGTGGGCTCAGGAGACCTGTCGATGGCTTGCAGGGGATTGAACCTAAGTCAGCTGCTTGAAAAGCAAATACTCTCCCCGCTATGCTATCACTTTTTT